>CANXYI011513487.1:0-13052 GCA_948208565.1 Hura crepitans
GTGCTAAAATGGTTTTTTCCAAGGGTGAAATGCCTACTTTGTGCAAACAGCAATTTGAGGTATCAAAACGGCCATTTTTGCTGACCTAAAATGGTCATTCTACATGCAAGAATACTGATTTGGGCTAAATGGTCCAAACGGCCATTTTTTTATTTCAAAATGGCCATTTCTTTTTTTGAAAAAGTTTTGAGATCTTCGATCCAGATATAAAAAATCCTTTTTGGGATTTTTTTGTTCTTTTCATAATCATTAGGCAAACTAAACCTAGGAGCCCCCAAAACCCAGTGTCTACACTAACCCATTAGGACTAAGCCTTACAAGCAAATCCTATCCTCTCAGATTCAGCCTTATAAGTAAACCCACTTTCCACCTAGTTAAACCTTATTGGTTAAACAACTTTAGGCGTGATCAAAATTATTTGAAGTCAATATCAAGATTTGAAGACATGCATTAGGTTTTGTCATGAATGTGCAAGATAACAAGCTATATCATACAAACATAAGACTGTAAGCTGAATTATGAATAGGCAAACCAATAAAACTAAACTTCAAAGCAAAGATGCATTAAGATCTAGTTGCATTTTCACTTCACTCAAGGATAAGTAGGCACCTATATTTGATGTAGTTTTTCTTCAAAATATCAATTTTTTTGAAAGGATGATAAAATTTATATCTAGCTAGTTTTTGCTTTTATCTAGAGGCAAACATACATATTTGATATAGCTTCACACTAGGTAAGTATCTTTAACTCAGGTACTTTGATGTGCACTATTGCTTTAGCATTCCATAGCACACACCAAAGTGAGGCAATTATAGATGCCTAGATTTTAAGCCAATGATGATAACTATAGATAGGCTTAAGTAACAAGGCTAGCAACGTAGAACCTTAGTCTATATGAACTAACTTAGTGCAAATTTATCTGGACTTGATACCACAAGGTCCGCACCCATTAATAAAGACCCATCCTAGAATAGTAGGCCCATGGCCCAAGATCTGCTGGATAAGATAAAGCCTATTTCCATATAGACTACAATATACTTAGCTTAAAACCAAGCCCAAAGCCTATGAACTACCCAAGTAGAGCCTAGGTTCATATGGACTTATCAATAAAAAGTCGCACGAACCTGCTGCTAAAAAGCTTTTAGAAGTGTGAACTTCCTATTTGGATTCTAACTCCTAATCTTACTAAGATTCTGCCTCTTCTAGGTGGGAAATCCATCCACTAAACCTATAAATGCCCCCTTTTAATGTAGAATTAAGGCTTAAAAAAAGAAGGAATTCCAAGAATCTAAACCTACCATCTAGATAGTCTAGGTGCTGATTCCAAAGTAGGAATTGATCTTTTAGTCTTAACCCCACATTGAAATATTTCTTTCTAAAACTCAACCATTAGTTTGTTGCTTGAAGCTTTTGAGTTTTCTTATTATAATATTCCTTCCATTCATATTATTTCTATAAATTAATGATCTCTTAGGATTAATCGATATGTGAGGTGATTTTATGCAATCCTTACATTGATTATAGGAATAGGTTATTATTTTAAACTCTTTTGATCATATGTTTTTTCCTATTAAAATGATGTAATCATTTTATAAATGACACTCTAATTGCATGGACTTATCTTAAAGCATGATAAGGTTTGTACAAACTTAATATTGAAGAAACCTCACTCTTTTTTCCTTGCACATGCACACACACACTCTTACTCCTGCCACTATTAGAGGATATTTAATAGTTAAAATTTTATTCTTATATCAAGCAATGGTTATTTTTATTTTGCCCTTATGAATATTTTTCTTTACTTTAATTTTGACAACTCATATAATTTTGCTAAGTCTTCTAATATTTTTTGTTTAACCATTAGTAGTTATTTACCAAGGAATCATACCTAAAACACACAACACATTTTATAATATAGAGAGAAAGAGAACCTTTGGAAGTTTATTTCTATATTCTTTATGCTCATTTCAATCATAGCTTACTATAAGCTACTTATAAGATTTTAACACTTAGTGTATGGATATTCTTTGCATCTTATATATACATATATTATTTATGCTTTATACATACCACAAGTAATTATACACTAACATGATGCACTAGCTATATACATAAGTATATACATACAAACATATAATGTATTATTTTAAGTATTATATACAAATATTTATTAGTTGACATTACGGTGTATAATTTCTCTACTAATCAATGCTGATACATTTAGCAATAATATTTTATAAAAGAATTGACATTTCTTAGAATGGGTTTAATGAGAAAACTAGATATAGGATAACTTTAGAGCCATGTATAGGAGAGGGTCCCTATGATCTCAAAAGCATCTAACCTCACACTTAGAAGCATTTCTTGATTTCATGCCCAAAGTGATGTTTCAAACATGTGTGGACATTTTCTATGAACTAATAATTGTAGTGACACAAAAACTACAATGTTAATAATAGTATTTATTATATATATATATATATATATATATATATTAAAGATTCAAAGAAAATAACATATAAATTTAAGTGTTGCTCCTTACTTTAAAAACATAATACAACATTTAATTATAGGATTAGAAATCATAAGTTGCATAATATGTATTTGTGGCAAGTACCTCAATTTTGGTTTATAGTCTTAATAACTAATACCTATAATAAGCCTAATTTTTATACATATAAAACATCCATTATGATAAGACTTGCATAAATTGTTCAGTCTATAGCTTAAGAAGTTGTAGTCATTTAAAAGACTGAACCAAAATAGTAACTAAAAGTAAAAGAGCAAAAATCATTTCATGTAAGTGTAAGAAAAGCATCGAGTTACCTATATTACAATCTAGTGTTGACAAAGTCGTTATGGATAAGAAACAAAAGGGAGATACAACATTGTATGACTCTAAAGTTAGGATGGATGTCGAGAACCCCTTTTGAGCAAGTGACACCCATTCTTAATATAGCTTGATAACATCATAAAAATATGCAAACCCTAAAGATATTGATGTATAAATCTTGAGAAGGTCAAAATAACTAATAAGAAAGACATGGAGATGCATAAAACTACCTTAGAGATGCATATAACCATTTCTTAAACATACTAAAAAACATGGCCTCTACTAATAGACATAAAAATAGTCATTTGTACATCTTCACTCATTCCCTTTTCTTTTTCTTTCTTTACCAAAATTCATAATCTTCCTCAAGAACTCCTCTTCCATAACTAATTTAAAGATTAAATCGAATTATACATCATTTATCTCCCTTATGCTCTTACTCCTCTATTAAATCCTTGAATGAAAAATTTAAAAATTGAATTTACACTCTTTTGTTCCCACTAATAGTTGTAAAAGAAAAGATAAACTAAATTCCCATTATCTTATTTTTTGAGCTAAAATAAAGCCCAAAATCATAATTACCTTGTTTAACCCTCTCAATTGTTTCTCATGTATCAATTAGTTGGCTAATTCCTCTTTGTAAATCAAACTTAAATTATTAAGAGTAATTTCAAAAGGGACTTAAAATTGTAGACTTAATTTTCTAGACATTTTAAGGAAACTTGATCCTTATGCCTTAAAAAGAATAAAAGAAAGTAGACAAATAAGGCTTAAGATTCAATCTAACTTTTCTTCCCTTCCCCAATTGATATCAAATTGAAAATTCATGAGATCCTTCATTAGTTTGCTTAAGCCTTTAATGTAGAGCTCTAAGTCCTATATCCTTATGAATCAAGTGTCATTAACCTCCCATAAGATTTTAACCCTTAACTTCTTTCCTAAAAGGTTTATCTCTTAACAACTTTGATGCTTAGAGTTGAATTTCAAAGAAAAACCTACCTCTAAGCTTCGAAATTTGATGTTCAAAACTAGAGAAATCCTAATATCCTTTGCTACTTGAAAAATGCAAAGGAGAAATGGCTTATAAGGATCTTTTAATTTGATACAACCAAAAAGGAAGTCAATCTCTTGTCTTCTCTCTATATATCTAATTCAGATCCTTTTCTCTTTTTTTTTTTGGTTAGGCTATTGTAAAACCCAACCAAAAGAAAACTTTGGTCCTTAAATGCTTAATCGATTTTAAACCACTATTATGCGTTTAATCCCTTTTATAATTATCTTTTTACAACTAAATTCTCAAATCCGCTTTTAGCTCACTTATTTT
This sequence comes from Hura crepitans, assembly GCA_948208565.1. Classification (NCBI taxonomy): domain Eukaryota; kingdom Viridiplantae; phylum Streptophyta; class Magnoliopsida; order Malpighiales; family Euphorbiaceae; genus Hura; species Hura crepitans. The sequence goes on from CANXYI011513487.1 coordinate 4,158, forward strand.
TAGGTCTAATTCATATATTATTGTAAACTCTATAGATAATTTAATTAGCATATCCTTTAATCAATTAGCAAACCTCTCATTAATTAATAAAAGCCCCTTATTATGCTCATTAAATAGAATGGATCACTTATTAAACACCTAGTCTTTTATGGATGTATACTTTAAATCTTACTTTTCTATAATATTCAAAATAAATCATTTAAGTCCCATGGCTTAACCCAAATTCATGAACTTTTAGGCCTCACAAACCTATAAATCCATTATATTTATCCATTACTTATCTCACCATAATATCATGTGAAGTAGTTCTCACATTAAGTTGATATAACTTGTATTAAATAGCACAAACAAAATATGCCTTAAATATTGCATAGACTCATTAAATTAAACTTAAAACATTTCAAATTGAAAAATGTTCTCTAGATAATATGTTAGTTCTAGGGGTTAAAACTTATCTCATATTAACATTCTATTGATTCAAGTCCCATATATGTCAACTTATGCCTATCACCAAACACATTGAGGTAAAAAATTCATATTCTAATCACTAAAGTCACATCAACTTGAAGGTAGATAGTTTCCCTAATTTTCTAATAGCTATATAGCATACTCAACATCCTTCTCATATTATTTTATTTCATACACTATACTCATGGCAACACATGATACTCTTTTTCTATAATTGTAATATATAATTTCCCATACCTTATGATTATGTATCCTATGCACATACTCATAACTCATTAAGTCAATCATCACTTATTCAATAATTGCATCATAATTAACATCAAAATTTCAAATCTCATCTTCTTTTCATTTAGACAAACATTTATAACATATTTAAGTCAATAACTCATGTAAAACATGCCTTACATATCACATGAATCCATTAAATTAAATTAAGTTAAAAATTATTTTTTAAAAACCTTCTAATTTGTAAAAGATTTTGGAAAGAAATTTTTTAATTTATGGGGTCATAGGCATAACTTTGTGGGTTGCTACTGTGAGGCCTTAGAATGAATAGTGCTATTAAAAGAAGGTCATGGCAATTTTTCCAAAAATATTTTCCTGGGATTAGAATGGTTATAATCATTATAGACAAAAGGATTTGAGACATTTCTTGGCTCAAAGGGTTTCTAATTATAAAAATCTATGATGCTGGATGTTTCTTAAGAAGCGTAAGGAAAGTGTAATGCCTTGAAATTTTTGGGTTTTAAATAATACTAGTTGGTTTGTTTATAATGCCTTTGGTTATTATAGGTTATAAACATTAAAGTTTTTGAATATGGAAAAATATGATTTATGTAATATGATGTTAACGTATGTTTTGTGTTTGATATAACTTGAAGATTAAGAAGTTTAAGAGTAAGTTTATAATAATTTATCATTTAATAATATAAAAAGATGATAGCGTGTAAATTGGCCATTTATGTAAAAGAATAAGAAAATAAGATGATGATGCGTTATGATTGGTAATGATTCTTACTTTCATAAAAATGAGATTAATATTAATTTGTCTTTATTAGAAAGAGTTCGAAGATGAGTGACAATTGGCAAGATCTTAGCCACTCATATTAAAGTGTATATATATATTGGAAGAAAGAGAGAAAAGGGTGAGATGGAAACATATCCTTTGCTTTCTTTATTCTTCTTCATGGCAGCCACTAACTTTAACAAAATTCGCCATTTCATTCTTTTTCTTTGCATGCATTAGAAAGAATTAATCAAAGAACCAAAAGTATTATGGAAGAGAGTTTGGAAAAATATGAATAATTGATACAAATTTGCAAATTCAATCATGGAATGAGGAAGTCATAGAGAAACTAAACTTTCTAAGAAGAGATGAGATCAATGGAGCTTTGGTGGCTAGATGTTAGGATTTACAGCAAAAAGAAACATAAAAATTGCAGGTTAGTGTAATTCAAACTTAGATATCTCCTTTCTATTTCATAATTATTTAAATTTGATCTTTGGTGGAATCAAGATGAATTGATTAATGATGTTACATGGAAATGGGTTTAATTAAGTAGTAGATTAAGTGTATAAAGGTGGGAAAAAGAATAAGTAAGTAATTAAATTGAATTATATGAATTTTCTTTATAGGTTTGTAGAATTTTCAATTATAGAATTCTTAAAAAATGAGGGCTTATAGCTGTGACCCACATTGCTCATGGCTTTAACCCCTTCGAAAGTTTTAGGTAGTGTTTGGAAAATATAAGGTCTCATAGTCATGACCCTTTAAGGCATATGGCTATAACCCCTTTTAGATTATTGTAAGTATTTTATTCCTTATAATTTTTGTTTTGTTTTTAGAACATATGGTAATGCAACTAATTTTTTATGATGAGTAAATGTTTATTGGCCCTCAAAAGTGATATATACATACCATAAATAGATATAGATTATGATCATTTAATTATGCAGGAGTGAATTTTAATAAGGAACATATAGAATTTTAGTATTTGTGGACAAAATAATGGAAAGGTACCTTTATACATATGTTTATGCATAAATTTAAATATGCATCTATATTTTTGGAACATATTAGAGGGAATCCATTATGGTATGAATTTTGTAATTACTATAAGAATGACAAATGAATTAATATATGACATATAACTTTTTTATTTACATGAATGCATTAATATGGTGATGTTAAGAAAAATGGCTTTAAAAATATGCAATGCAGGTTTAGATGTATGATTTTGATGTTATATGTGTGTATACAATTTTGAAAATATGCAATGTATGTTTAGATGCATGATTTTGATGTTATATGTGTGCATACAAGTATAAGTCATAGACTTATACATAAACATATGTGCGTGTGTGTGTGTATGTATATTTATTTATTTATTAGGACTTAATTGGTTATCTTACATGATTTATACAAATAGTAAAGACCATAGTTCATTTAAGGAATTTTTTTAAACACTTTTATAAACAAAAAGGTTTTAGGAAGCGTAATAACCATAATTACTAGGAGTAAATTTTAATAATTAATATGCCTAAATTAGTGTTCTTAATAACTTAGTTATATATATAGTTTTAATGAAAAGTGAAGAGGTTTATGTTAAACAATGTTTTATTTGTGGTTTATAAATGAAAAGGTTAAAGAGTTGTATGTAATAAGGCTTAGATAATAACTAGAATAGTTTGAGAAATAAGATATAGCTAAATGAATAGGTGTATATAATTAAATTAAAATGTGGTAAAAGATTTTAATGTATCTTAAAACATTATGGTTGTGAATTTAAGGTATTTTAGTCATACTTTCTTATGAGAATTAAGTATGTTGGCATAGGTTACATGAGAGGGCTAGGCTTATATAGCAATATAAGAAATTAAGTGGTGTCGATGACATATAAATTTATACATTATCTATAATTATGTATATAAATATATGTGTTCATGGTTAAGCATTTTAAATAGTGATTATCAATAGAAATGATATGAATAAAATGAATTCAAATAAGTATATATTTTAGGTAAAAGCTTAATTATGACATTAATGTGTTTTATCAATGAGAATGCATTGATGAAATGATTTATTTATATAAATTTTAAAGTACATGTGCTATAATGCTATATATGAAATAAATTGGAACATATGAGAATATATAATAAAAAGGCAAGTAACCTTGATGATAAATATGCATTTATGAATTATGAAATAATAAATTTAAGTATGTAAATGATTTTTGAGATAACAATGTTATATGTAAATGTGGAAAATATGTGTGAATGGAATAGTACATAATATGTTATGTGTTTATGAAGAAACATATGAATGATATTGCTAGTCTTGTTAATGGGACAAGTAAAATGAAATGTGAATATAAATATATGAGGTATTGGTAATACTATATTTTATTGTTTATTATATAATGAAGTGAAATGATAAAGTGATCAAGAATTCAATGCTAGCATTGCCCTTAGTAACCCTAATAGGAATAGAGTTAGCTAGGTTGGCATGCCAATTAAGGTATTATGTTACCATATTATATCAGGATGTAGCCACACATATTATTTCAGGCTGTAGCCATATATATTATTTTAGGCTGTAGCCAATTACATTCTCTAAGCTGTTAGCATATTTCTTACTTCTAGTTGTAGCAAGTATGTCATAATTCCTAGTATCCACTAGTTAGTTATTCCTATAGCATTTACTATGGAAAAAAAAGGATTGATTATTGATGATGCTAAATGATTGTTGATGTTTTAATCTAGATGATTAATTTTAAACATTAATGTTTATGTATATAATCATAATTCATTTTGTACCATAGAGCTTTTTATTTTATATAACTTTACATATATTGCTTTTGTACATTTGTTGGATGTATGTTAAAAATTTGTAATTGGAAAAATTTACTAATGTACTTTTACTTTTAATAAAGGTTGTGATGATATGTGATGTGATTTCAATAGAAATGATATATAAATATATATGATGACATGGACTAATTATCTATTGAAATTCCTATATGCATGCTTTGGGTAACATATGGATTAATTATTAAGTCATGACTTTATTTGCATGATGTGAGTGTTATTTTATATATGTTTTGGTATGAGCTTATGATGACAAGTAGAGGTAATCTAAGTTAAGGTTACACCACTGAGGATTTTGTCCTTAGCACATTGGTTTTACCTCGTATAAATACAGGCAAGGTAAAGTTGATAGAGAAGTTGAATACTACATCAAAGTCCCTTGGAAGAATGATAGAGTCATATGTGATATTGTATTTGATTATTGTATTTGTCAAAGCATATGGTAATCAATGTATAAAATAATTTCTTATATTTTATCATCATGTAATTTATATATTGAGATTTTAAATAGATGACTTATACATGCATATGTAGTACTGATATATGTATGTTAATAGATCATTATGATATAGTTTTTAATGAGAATTTTTATTTGGTATTTTTGGATTTTGAGATTTCATAAACATGGTAAACATGGATAGTGTGTATACATACTTTAAAACTTGTTTATAAGATTGGTTGTTGCATTCGGATAGCTATCATAATGCCGAAATTTCTTGCACTATAGATTCTTATCTTGTGTATGTATATTCTTATAGGTAAAAAGTTGTTAGTTCACTAATTTGATTGCTCCATATTGTATATGTATGTCAATGATTTATTGTTTTTAAGAGTTATAACACTCTTTTATCAGATTTACTTATAGATTAATTAAGGGGTATTCCATTTATTTGTATTATAGCTTTGGTTTAGTCATTTATAGGCTAGAATAAGTATAGGAATGATATAGAGTAAGAGATTATGACTTTGATGTAGTTCTCCCTCTTATAAGTTTGATGAGTTGATTGAGATGATGTCTTAATCAATGGTGATATAATAGTGAGTTTAGGAGTTAATTGTCTTTTGCTTGTGAACAAGTTTGATCAGTTATATACCTTTGATTTTGAGAAGTTTTATGAGTAGTACCTAATGGCTAAGTGATCCAAATGATAGATGGTATCATAAGAATATAATCCATAAGAAAAAGCATCGATATGACATCCTCGAACTACCTATCAAAATCCCTTATTAATGTGGGCACTATTATCACATTTTTTACATTTTTGAAAATCCTTATGCATTATACATACTTGAACATAATTGCATACAAAATATACATATACATAGCATATTATCATATTGCATACTTCTTTGAATACGAATCCACCCCATTCATAGACATGAGCCCAAATTATGTAGGGATTTAGGGTACACTCTAGAATTTCTTGGTTTAGAGAAGTTGTTAAAGATATGTGAAGTTAAGATAATTGAGGAGAAATCTTAATATATGGTTATAAAGAATATTATGGATATAGCTATGGATATGAATGGGTTTATTCAAGTAGTCTTAGTCTACACATAAACAAACACACACAAACATCTGAAGAAAGTTTATTGTAGTATATGAAAAGGACTTTCAAGAAGAAGTATAATCTACACTATTTGGTATGTGTATGTGTGTGTGTGTATGTGTGTATATATATATATATATATAAGTTATTTTTTATGATTGAATGAATATTACATTTAAAATCATAATAACACTTCAAGAAGTCTCTGATGGGATAAGATGATAATAATAAGTAGCTACAAGTAACTGAAGTAGTTGTGATAGAAAAGTGGGTCCTAAAGTGTTAAGGCTATAATTTGAGATGATAAAGACAATGATGTTACTGAGATGGCAACTTTGTATTAAAGTTTAAAGGAAACAAGTTTGATTTTACTACCCTATTTAGCAATTGAAAGACCTTATACTAATGAGACTATGTGATGTGGGTTCTCGAACCTTATTTAGATTAGAGTTATAAAGATTTGGCAGATGTATCAATTTATTTCAAAATTAGAGGGAGTTTTGATTCATGCTTAGATGTTGAATTATATACTATTAAAGGCATGGGTTTAAGGCTGATGAGAGATAATGAAGTAACTTTAAGACAAATACCCTTCCTAGTTATAGAACTACTTATAAAGTCAACAAGATGAATAAAAGTTATAAGACAACCTTCCACTAGATGTCTTTCCTTAATGACATGGGCAAACATGAGCTCTTTTGAACTTAAGGAGAATTATAAGATATAATGAAAAAGGTGTTATCTAGGTGCCTTATTTTGTAAGGGTATACATGTAAAGGTATTGGCATATGTATGACATACTTCCTAAGGAGTTCATAATGAGGTATATTATATCTTTAAGTCCTCAAAACCATCTAAAAAAAAGTGGTATGAAACATAAGGATATGACAGTTAAGTAAAACTTAATCATTATAGAATTATGAGATCAATATATTTATATGAAGATACAACTACTACATATTGATATAAGGATTTGAAAAAAGTATCAAATATGTATAAAGCAACATTTATATACACTGAGATTTCAAGAAACCAACATTATTATTAGTACAAAGAGAAGAAGATCTAAAAAAATAGTCCATATGATTATAAATGCTATAGTGAGGTAGAATCATGATTAAAGTAAAACTAAGTTTTATTCAATAGTACTAGTGTGCTATGGTTAGCAAAGAGATATTAAGAAGTCTAATGTGGACTTGTTTTTCCTAAGAATGAAAGTACATAGTTTTATTAATAATGACATGTTTGAAAGTTGGGAAGAGTAACTTGATTTATGGTATATGTATGTATGTGTGTGTGTGTGTGTGTGTGTGTGTGTGTGTGTGTGTGTGTGTGTGTGTGTGTGTGTGTGTGTGTGTAACTAAGTGTATGAAGGGTTATAAGTTTTATAAGTATAAGTATGATGAGAAAGAACTACATGATTCGGGAGTTTTAATAGTTGAAATATAAATGGATGATAGATAACATTAGATCTCAAGTTTAATTTATGATCTTAGAAAGACATATTTGAGATTATTGGTATTAAGCAAATTTGGGGAATCATCCTTTACATAGGAAAAAAAACTAATGCCTAAAATATGTAATATTAATGTTAAGAAATATTCTCTATAAGTTGTGACTATGAGTTAAGTGATAGGTTTCTTAAGAAAGATTCTATAGAAGGGTACAAGAATAAATGGCTTAATTAAATATGGAATGTATCGTGGAAGCTAGTGATAGTTAAAGAAATAAGATATAGGAATAATAGAAATAATGTAAGTTAAAATGGTTATGATAGATAAGAAGGTCTATACAAAATGAAGTTTTATGTAACCTATCATGTGAGTAAGAAATTGATGATGCTAATATGATAAAGTCTACATTGAAAATTATTTATATGCATGAGATGTTATAAGATGAAAAAGAAGTGTTATCTGACCCTTTACCATGATATGGCCAAATGACCTAACTAGTGTACATGAGTATTGTTTTTGATATATGTATAGGTCATATAAAGTGTATGGATATGTATTAAAGTTAATTTGAACTAAAAGAATAATATGAATATATGTATGCAAGGTATGTAATCATACTTTCCTCTTATTAGCTATAAAGCCTATAGTAGTGCTAATTTCAAATGATGAACTCTAAGTATAGTATTAACAATATAATACTAAGATGCATCATGATAATGATCTTTTATGAATTGAGTATGCTTATTTGCATGAGAAATATGATAAGAATAAAGAAATCTTTATGATGGCACTCTCTACCATGTATGGCTGAATGGCCTCTATTTAGTATGATGATGCTTTGAGCACTTATCAAATGGCTATAAAGTTAAGATATGCATATATTGTGTTTGTTGTTTATACAAGAAGTTTGAGCCTTATATGAGAACTATAATATTGTAAAATGTGTACTATGACACTAATAAAGAAAGTATTATGTTCTATTTTTAAGAGGCCACATAGATGCCCAATTGAATAAAAGTGTATCAAAAACATTTAAAAATGAGAATAAAAAGATAAATTGAATATTTTTAACTTATATGAGTAGGCAACATAGATTGGATAGGTTGACCATTTAATTAGGTAGCATAGTAGCTACTAGGGTACATCTCTACCTCCTAAGACCTTCGGGTCTAGTAGAAGACCTTTAAGTCTTGCAAATTATGCCTTTTGAGTCCAGTAGATGACCTTTGTTGTCTAGTATGGCCTCTGTGGCCCTATAGTCCCATTATCTAGTTTCAGGCTTTTATCTTCTAAATATAAGCAAGATAGTTAGATAATAATGCTTAAAAAATGGAATAAGTGATGCTACAATATGATAATTAAGTAAAATAATTAAAGATATGCTTTCCTATTTATGTATACTTATTAAATATGTAATGTATTTTTGTTGAATATGGTGACTATTAACTTTCATATATGATTATGCTTTCAATATGTTATGAATGTTAATGTTTATGCCATCATTGATCTTATGCATAAATTTATGAATATGCAAAGACATGCATGTGTCATATATA
>CANXYI011513515.1:0-10307 GCA_948208565.1 Hura crepitans
CTGAAGCAATTAAATAAGTTTAATAAAATTCACAATTGGCTATCAGATATAACATAGGGGTATTTTGGTAAATTTGCACAGGTAATGCTTAATGGCTTAATTTGTAAAGATTATGCAAGTAATGATTAATAATGATCCTAAAACATAATTTATGAGTTATACTGATTAACTAGGTAATTTATAGATGGAAACACCCTAGGGGTAAAATGACAATTTTGCATGTTAGTATTCTAAGTTCATTTTAGATATTAGAATAAGATCATAATATAAGTATTATGCATGGATAAACTGTTGGATATGTTTTAAATGCTTAAATTCACCACTAAGTATTATATACTCAGCGTACCTATTTCGGTGTGTAGGTAACAAGAATAAGGATGTAGCCTCGTAAAGCGTGTAGTGGAGTTCAGAGGTCATTTTTGAGAAGGTTTATAATTTACATCTGTATAGCTTTTACACTCTATATACTTAGGTGGGGAAAATAGGAGTGATGTATATAAGGGACACAAGATGTAACTGTATATGTATAGACTATGTTATAATTAATCAATTGTTTATCCCTTTTATGTATGTATGGCTTATGATGAATTATTTCTTAGCTTAAGGCTACATGTTATGTTTTTCTTGATTGTAGCCTGAGGTCTATGTTTGTTGTTTGATAGATGATGATGATAGGTTGATATTTGGGAAACCAAAAGGGTCCGAGAGATGAGACAATCTATTATACAAGTGTTTTATAGGTTGAAAATTTTGGGATAGTGACTCGGGCAGTCGTTATGCTATCGAATTTTTAGGAAATGTCTAACTATGTTAAAATCACCTTGTAATGATAGGAACCTATTGGAATGATCCTAAATGAATTATAGGAATAGGTAGGAAGGATTTTGGAGTCTGATAGAATGGAATAGTACATAATAATTAAAACTTAAATGATTAATCAGTGGAGAAATCTAAAAATGGGTGACCTGGCGGGAAGTGCACCTTTTATTGGGTTTCTTCGGGAATCCAGTAAGGGTATTACATTTTATGGTATCAAAGCATAGGCTAATGTTCCTAGGCTAAGTACATGAGTGCAAATGTCTAAGTTTTAAATTCCTCTAAACTACTATGCTATTCAATGCTAACAAGTTTCTCCTTTTGTAGTAAACATATGGCTAATCAGGCACCCGAGGGAGGTGCTAAAGAAGTGGCTAGTTTTGCACCAACTACGATATAGGGGGTAAGCAATACATCTATTCTTGAACTTAGTGATGTTACATAGTAGCCACAGCTACAAAGTGCCTAGTCAATAGCTTGCAAAAGCACCCCTTACTTTGTTGCAGTAGATAGTAAATTTGCTCTAACATACCTCTACTGCTACTACTGCTCTACCTCCACCTCCTCTAGCTCCAGTACCACCTCCACCACCAACTCCTCCATAGAAGACTCCTCTAGAAAGACTGAGACAGATAAGAGTTATTGGCTTTTTAGGGAGGAAGGAGGATGATGCTACTAGGGCTGAGTACTGGCTAGATAGGACATTTAGAGTCTTAGAGCAGTTGAACTATACAGAAGTAGAGAATCTGTAATGTGCCACTTATCTTTTGCTGGAAGGCCTATAACTAGTGGAACACTATCAAGAGAAGGAAAGCACCTATAGAGCTGACTTCAGAAATTTTCCTTATGGAGTTCAAAAAGACATACATACCTGACTATTATATGGATAAAAAGAGACAAGAATTCCTATATCTAAAGTAAGGAAGGAGAACAGTGTCAAAATATGAAAAGGACTTTACCAAACTCTTGAAGTATGCTGAGGAGTTCATTCCTAATGATGAAAAGAAATGTAAGAGATTCCTAGCAGGGCTAAATGTAGAGCTAAGGATGTAGATAGCAAATCCTAGAGAGAGAGAGACTTTGCAGTTTTAGTGTCAACTCTATATGACATGGAAGAAATGTTGCAAGAAAAGAGGGATTTCTTTTAAAGAAAGAGATAATTCACTATGGGATAGTCCAGTGCAATGTCAAAGGATGGTAAAAAGAGGAGAAAGGGTCATTCACAATCACAGTCTCAACTTAGGTCCCAATATCAAATAAGGCATTAGGGGCAGAGATAGGCATAAACACAAACGTTGGGAGAAGCTTTTATGGGTAGACCTCAATTGCCTCCTAGGGCTGATAATACCTCTAGTATAAAGGGTAATAGGAATAGACCTCCCACTTGTGCCACTTGTTAAAAAAGGCATTGGGGGAATTGTAGAGTAGGCAAAAGAGGATAATGTTTCCATTATGGTGCTAGAGACCGCTATAGAAGAGATTGTCCTCAGAAGCAAGTAAAGGGTGCTCAGACATAGGCATCTAATATGGCACCTCAGAATAAGGGGTCAAAGGTAAAACAAAGAAAAGCAGCCTAGTGCTAGCCAGGATAACAGAACTGAGGCTTATGCTCTAACCAAGCAGTATGCTTTGAGATCTAGAGAAGAGGCTACAATACATGATGTCATAATTAGTACTTTTTTATTTATTTGATGTTCTAGTTTTGGCTTTGATAGACCCTGGTTCTATGCATTTCTATGTATGTACTACACAAGTATAAACTAAGCAGTTAGAGCCTAAACATGTTGATATAGACATTAGAGTTAGCAATCCTATAAGGTAGTGTGTGGTTATGAATAAGGTATATAGACAATGCCCACTGGTGATTTAATGGTATAGATTTTTTGCTGATTTTATTGATCTACCTTTCGATGAGTTTGATGTGATCCTAGGGATGGATTGGTTAACTGAGCATTAAGCCATGATTGATTATAGATATAAGAGGTTTTCTAGACTATAGAGTGATAGACAGTGACAGTGGATGGTGAGAGAAGTCTTATGAACAATCTTATCTCTACTGTTAAAGCATAAAAACTTCTTTAAAAGGGGTGTGAGGCATATTTGGTCTATGTTATTAACTTGAATACTTCTAACTCTAATCTAGCACATATTTTAGTTGTTTTTGAGTTTCCTGATGTATTCCCTGATGAGCTACTAGGCTCACTAACTTAAAGATAACTAGATTTTGAAATTAAGGTACATCCTGGCATAGCTCTGATTCTAATACTCCATATCGAATGGCACCTACTGAACTAAAAGAACTAAAGGTACAGTTACAAGGTCTATTAGACAAGGGTTTTATCAGACCCAGTGTATCTCCTTAGGGAGCACCTGTGCTGTTTGTAAAGAAGAAAGACAGGTTGCTCAAATTATGTATTGATTACAGGTAGCTGAATAGGATGACTGTGAAGAATCAATATCCATTGCCCAGGATAGATGATCTCTTTGATTAGTTGAAAGGTGTAGGTGTCTTTTCTAAGATTGATCTAATATCTAGATACTATCAGTTGAGAATTAAGGAAGCTAACATTCCTTAAACTGCCTTGATAATTTGATACGAGCACTATAAGTTCTTAGTAATGCCATTTAGGCTCAACAATGCACTCGTATCTTTCATGGATCTCATGAATAGAGTATTTCAACCTTATGTAGATAAGTTTATGGTGGTTTTCATAGACAATATCTTAGTGCACTCTAAAAACCAGGAAGAGCATGAACAACATCTCAAGGTTGTGTTACAGACCCAGAGAGATATAGACAATTGCATGCCAAGCTTAGTAAGTGTGAGTTTTGGCTGAGTGAAGTTGCTTTTCTAAGGGACATAGTTTTAGCAGAGGGCATTAGAGTTGATCCTAATAAAGTAAAGGAAATGCTAGAATGGGAACCACCTAGGAATGTAATTGAAGTGAGAAGTTTTATAGGTTTAGCTAGGTATTAGAGGAGATTTGTAAAAGGATTCTATATCATTGCCACTCCTTTGACCAAACGGATTAGAAAGAATGTGAGATTTGAGTGGGATGATAATTGTCAAGCCAGTTTTGAGCAACTGAAGAAGATGTTGACAGAAGCTCCTATCCTGATTCAACCTGAATAGGGTAAGGATTTTATAGTATATAGTGATGCTTCATTGAATGGTTTGGGATTTGTGTTGATGTAGGATAGGAATGTAGAGGCTTATGCTTTAAGATAGTTGAAGCCATAAGAGAGGAATAACCCTACTCATGACTTAGAGAGAGCTACTATTATGTTTGCTTTGAAAGTATAGAGGCACTATCTGTATAGAGAAAAATGCTACATATATATATATATCATAAAAGTCTGAAATATCTCCTTACTCAGAAGGAACTAAACCTGAGACAGAAAAGGTGGTTGGAATAGATAAAGGATTATAACTGCCTAATTGATTACTACTCAAGAAAAGCAAATGTGGTGGCAGATGCTTTGAGCAGGAAATTTATGATGGCTTTGAAAGTTATGAATGTCAAGTTGGAATACACTTCAGAAAGATGCTATGTTGGTTGAGTTGCAGGTGAAGCCAAATTTTAGATAGCAGATTAAGGGATATCAAATAAAAGATAAACAACTAGTTCAGATGGCGAGCAAGGCTAAAGAGGGGAAGCCCATAGGGTTTGATTTGACAAAAGATAGGTATCTGTATTATTAAAACATGTTATGTGTACCTACTACAGATGTAACACCCTTTACCTATTCCTATAGAAAATAGGCAAGGTGTGCTACTTGCCGTGAGGTCACGCATCCTAAGATTTCCCTAAGGGCCTTTCATTAACTTCTACCTAAGTTTGACTAACTTTGACTTAGACTACCCATTTATGCCCTTCTGATTATTTATCCTTTTATTACTACCTATTTTAGCCTGCCAAAACCCCAAATTAAGTCTACCAGGCATTCACAAACAAATAGGTAGCATAACAGCTACTCGGGTAACAAATCCCAAATTAAACCTGCAAGAAAATCACTTCTAAATTAATTTTCCCATCACACTCTATTTCTGGACCCTTCTGGTCCTCCAAAATCAACATCAACCAGCATCACACATATCACAAAACACAGGGTCTTAGACCCATCAACGCACAGTTACAAATAGGTAAATTAACATTAATAGATAAAACTATATAAACACGTGTGTTTATCATCTTAAATTCTTATTTACATCCCATAACCACACTATCTTAACATACATAAGCACATACGATAATAACTCAAAAAGGAAGGAAAAATATACCAAAAAACTCGATGGTAGCTTCACTAATGTAATCCAAAGCTAGTCAGTTCTCAATGTCTATAACCTATGTATCGAAACACCGACATGCTGAGTATAAAACTCAGTAGTAAACTAGACCAAACATAATATGTCATAAACATGCATACATGAATCATGCAACATGGTACATATGGCCATTTCCCTATTTTACTAAGTCTAGTTTTGTTATTACAGTGAAGTTCAGTTATTTACTTCTCAGTTCAGTTTATTATCAATCAGGCCCAAGATAAATAGACAACACTTTAAAACACCAGATAGTTGGAACTATCCTATGTAGTAGCCTACATTTTAGACCTAGGTAGTTGCACTTACCTCACCCAATAGCAGGGATCAGTCTGTAGACCTCCCAATACTAGATTAATAGATAGCAAGGACCAGTCCGCAGACATCCCAATACCAGTAAATGGGATAGCAAGGATTAGCCCCATGGGACCTCTCAATACCTCGAGTCATATCAATAAAGGTGGATAGTAGGGATCAACCTCGAAGGACTTCCCAATACCCATAGTCAATAGATAGGTAGTAGGGATCAGTCTAGGTAGACCTCTTAATACCCAAGTGTGCAGGGTTCATATCAGAACCTTGTTGGCTGCACGCGCCACATCCAACACACAGCACTGGCCCTAGAAGGACTAAACTACGTAGCAGCTACTAACTCCCTAGTTGACCAGTCAACCTATCCAGTGGTTGTCTAACTAATGGGCCAATTACTAAATTAGACTGTAACTATTATTATTCATTCATAAGTCCATTATGTCCTTATGTGACATGCCATATCATGTTGTACACAAATATCACAATTTTGCCTATGGTCGCAAAGTTACTATTCATATGGTCAATTTACATAACTAACACTATTCATTTGGTCATTTTTATATTTTATGCCTCTCATACATCTTACCATCCAGCTCACATTTTTATCGTTTCTTTATACAACCTTATATATTCCAAATCCCTATTATAAGGTACATAACCATACCATACTTTAAGTCATATATCTCTATTCAACTAAGTTACAATTTCATGCCAAATAAAGTAACATTATTATTCATTTTCACTTGTGATTGCTACACTCCATTTACATACCATTTCTTCACATAATGTATTATACGTATGATCACACATGCCATAACCCATTATACACACCATTCGGTCCAACCTTTCACATGCACATATATATGAGTTTCTTACCAATTAATCATGCCAAACCTAATATTTTAATGCCATTAACATTATTATCACACCATTTTGCATTAACACTATACGCACACCATGAACAAGTATTTCCATACAACATACACATACTCAAACATAGCAAACACATAGGCATATTAAGTTTGAGTCCATTCCACATACCTAGGGTGTGAAAACAACCTTTTCTCCACCACTTTAGGGCTTGTGAACTTGGTTTCCCTCACTTGAATCCTTGATACCTAACATACACCATTTTCTCCTTAGAAAAATTCTCAAAAATTATCTAGAGCTCCAAATTGAAATTTATAACTATGATTATTCTTAGAATACCTTAATCTACCAATATCAAAAATAAGAAATGGGTTTAGGAAACTTACTCACAAAAATGTCACTATTCACCCAAGTGACATATCTCTCAATTTAAGCCCTCTTTTAGAATTCTATCTAAAGAATTGAAATCTAGAGACTACAGAGGGTTGACTTAATATAAATTTTGTGTGGATTAGAGGAGAGAAGAGAGAGAAAATTAAAGAAAAGTGGAGAGGAGAGAGAAAATGGCATCGGGATATGGGGTTTCTCAGGGTGGAAGATGAAGTCTTGGCACATGTGAGCCTTTCACATGTGTAATCTCTCATATAAGTGAGGGTGGATGGCCTGGATCATGACATGTGGTGATCTATCATGACATGTGGTGATCTAACAGTCAATATTAACCTTATGCCATTTTTTGCTTCAAAAATTCCTAGAAAATTCTCTAGACCTCCAAAAATTCTCATTTTAGCTTCAAAAATCCTCAATGAGTGTAACTAAAGCCCACATTAAATTTCAAGTCAAAATTCAATAGTTGACTTTTTGACACTATTCACCCGCCATAATAAAATATTCAGAAAAAATATCTATTGACCTCAGAAAATTAAAATTCCTTCTCCACCATACTTATTGGAATTTTTGAGGTTTAGGATGTGGTATTTTGAGTCCATCCGGGCACATCTCAGGGCTGTCCCAGCACAAACTCTTTTTATCTCCTCATCCACCAGTTTTTGACTCGAAATTATTTTATTAGTTTGGATAAATTTTTAAATTCATTCGTTTTACCCATTTTCTTGCTCATCAAAGTTTTATGACCAATACGCCCCTTGTTGGACTCGTGGCGATGCCCCATACTGTAAGGAACATCACTCAAGCCTAAAAAGTACTGTTCATAAGACCTTAACTTACGAGCGTTACAACAGATAACCTAAGGTTGCAAATACTAAAGGAGGCACATGAGGCTCATTATTTTATACATCCTAGGAGCATAAAAAATGTATTTAGACCTAAAGCCTCATTATTGGTGGCTTGGTATGAAAAGAGATATGGCTAAGTATGTTGCAAAGTGTTTGGCATGCCAGCAAGTGAAAGCTGAGCATCAGTTTCCTTCTGGATTGTTACATCCTACAGTAATACTAGAGTGGAAATAGGAAAAGGTAACCATAGATTTTGTGATAGGTTTACCTTTGACACGAGGTAAATGTGATGTTACGTGGGTGATTATTGACAGACTGACAAAGACAACTCACTTTATCCCGGTCCAAATGGATTATTCCCTAAAGAGGCTGGCTAGACTATATGTGGATTAGATAGTAAAATTACATGGTGTGCTAGTGATTATCATTCTTTATAGGGATCCTCACTTTACTTCTTGATTTTGGAAGAAGTTGCAAGAAGCATTAGGTACCAGATTGGCCTATAACACATCTTTTTATCCTCAGACTGATGGATAGCCAGAGAGGGTGATACAAATACTCAAAGATATGTTGCGAGGATGTGCTATTAAACTTAAAGGTAATTGGGATCAGTACTTGTCTTTGGTAGAGTTTGCCTATAATAACAATTACTAGTCTAGCTTAGGGATGGCCCCATTTGAAGCATTGTATGGTAGATGATGTAGAAGTTCCTTGTGTTGGAGTAAAGTTGGGGGAAATCAGATTTCAATTGTGGATTTAATCAGAGATGCTGAGGAAAAGGTGAAAATAATTAGAGAAAGGTTGAAGGTAGCTGTGGATAGATAGAAATCATATGCTAACCTGAAGTAGAGAGATATTAAGTATGCAGCTAGGGAAAAAGTATTCTTGAAGGTTTTTTTGTAGAGAAAGGTCCTGAGGTTTGAGAAAAGAGGAAATTAAGTCCCAGCTTCATAGAACCCTATGAGATTCTAGAAAAGGTTGAACCTTTAGCATATAGACTAGCATTACCACTTGAGCTATAATAGATACATGATTTTTTCCACGTTTCTATGCTCAGGAGGTATAAATCGGATCCATCACATGTGATTTTGATGTCAAACATTGAAGTACAGCCAGATCTAAGTTATGGAGAGGAACTAGTTTAGATTTTGGCTCGTGAAGTGAAACAATTACGGAACAAGTCTATACCACTGGTTAAGGTGCAATAGAGATATCATAATACAAAAGAAGCTACATGGGAGCCAAAAGAGCATATGAAAGCCCATTATCCTCACTTATTTACTCCAGGTAATTTTGAGGAAAAAATTTTCTTAAGAGGGGAAAAATTATAATGCTCGTGTCCTAAGGCTCCATGATTAGTGCCACTAGGTCCAGGAAGTGTGCCCGAGCTGCCTAGTCACTTGCACGTAAATCGAGGCTATAACACCCCCTACCTATTTTGAAAGGAAACAAGCAAAGAGTGCTACTCCCGTGTGGTCACCCATCTTTGGATTTCCCCTAGGACCTTTCATTTAACACTTACACAACTTCGATCAACTTTGACTTAACCTAACCATTTCATGTTTCTATCTGATTTATCTTTTATTACAGGTTATTTTAGATTATTAAAACACTAGATTATGACTATTAAAAATTCACAAAAAATCAAGCATCATAATGACTACCCGAGTGAAAAATCCAAAATATTCCTGCATGAGAAACACTTTTAAAACAATCTTTAACCCAAACTTCACTCTTGGACCCTTCTGGTCCCCCAAAACAACATTAGTCATCACACAATAGAATATAGGGTCTCAGACCCACAGACACATAGACATAAACATGCATATCATATATATATCCAAGATCATATTTATACAATCATATAGTGTTACTAACTCAAGTTTTATACTTTACATACATCACCCACATTATGCCTACTATACATGAGTGCTTATTAACATCACAACCAAAAGAGAACAAAAAGTACCCAAAAAACTCTGAGCTAGCTACATTGGCTCCGACTAAAGCTAATCAGCAAACAAATCTACAACCTATGTATCAAAACACCGATATGCTGAGTATAAACTCGGTGGTGGAATAGATAAAATAAAATATGTCACAATGCAAGCGCACATATGAATCATGCAACACATCAGCCTAAATGCCACTTACCCTACTCAATTATGTCTGGTTCTTTTATTAAGTCAAAGTCCATATAATTACAATTCAAGATTTAGTTTATTACATTTTAAGCCCATAACAGATAGATGACACTTTAAGACATTAGATAGTGGGATTTATCTTGTGTAGTGGCTCACATTTGGACCTTAATAGCTACATCTACCTCACTTGATAGTAGGAATCAGTCTATAGACCTCCCAATACTAGACTAATAGATAGTAGGGATTAGTCTATAAACCTCCTAATATCTATAAATGGGATAGTATGGATCAGCCTCGTGGGACCTCCTAATACCCCGAATCATATCTCTAAACATCACAAGTGGATAGTAGGGATTAGCCCCTTGGGACCTCCCAATACTCAAGTGTGTAGGGTTCATCTCAAAACCTCGGTGGTGGCACCTGCCACATCTAATAGACAACAGTGGCCCCAAGAGGACTAAACTACCTAGCAGTTGATAACTCCTTAGTTAACCGGTCAACCCATCTAGTAGATGTCTAACTGATAGGCCAAATTACTATTTATTACCTATTTAAGACTATTATCCTTAATTACTACTTTTTATATCTAATATGTCACTAGATCAT
>CANXYI011513530.1:0-15765 GCA_948208565.1 Hura crepitans
TATATATATTCTCCCCCTCTTGCACACATGCTTACTATATGCCTTCTAAGCGAAGGTACCAATTGTTACCTCTTGGCCTAAGGTTGTAATCTTCTTAACCCATATGTTTCCCCATGTGTCTATACATTATTCAACCATTCCCATGACGTGCACACTCCTAGAGTATAAACATGCACTAAAATGTCAAACACAATGTTTTTTACACACCACACCTTTCGGTTTTTTTTAAAGCATCTCCATATATACATAATTTTCCACAATTGCACACATTATTCATCAACTTATCATGCCATCATCATAATATCAACCCTATACCAACATTTCCCATACCCAATTATCAAGCACACATAGACTCAACTTTCATAAGGCATATTTCCAATATATTAAATTCACTTAACTTTAATAATTTGAGTGACCATCCACACTTCAACCTCTCCTAATTCCTTATAGAGGTCTACCTTTTATTAGAGCTTTTGCCATCCACCACTTAACTTAGACTCCCTTTAAATTTTTTTATAAGCTCTTAATTAGAATTCTAAAAATACAAAAAATCTCAAAAGAAATAGAGCTACTAGAAACCAACATGAAAGAAAAGGAATTAACTTAAATAATGAATTTTTCTTATGCCACCTTAAGTACTCTCAAGCTAAGAGTGATTTCCTTCAACCGTTATAAGAATCTATAATCACCAATTACTTCATAGGCCAATCTCTACACATCTCTAGGGATTTTAAGTGATGTTTAACTGAAGATTTGTGAAGGAAATTGATCCTAAAATAAAGGTTCTTTGCTAGAACTAACGTGGACAATAAAGTTTGTAAAGGGGGCTAAGTGGCACTTAGGTGAAGCTAGCCACCTGTCCAGGGTGCTAGTGGGAGTGTTGGGGTGCCTCGAGTCGCATCACGTGGCACTCCAGCGCTCTAAAACTCAATTTTCAAAAAATTAGAGCTGAAATTTGGGAAATTTTTAAAAATCACTCAAACATCAAAAAACTATGTTGTTTGTTCCAAAAATTCTCAATTAGGCCTAATTAGGGGCTCATAAAATTTTGTGGCAAAATTCCTTCATAAAGTTAGCGAACTAAAATCTTAGGAATCTTCATTTTTCGAAAAAATTTTGAGGAATTTTAAAATTTCACCCAAATCTCTTAAAATCATCATATTTTTTTTAAAATCCTTAAATATCCTTATTTAGGGGCACACAAAATTTCACAATCAAATTCCTTCTGGAGATATGCAATCGAAATTCTTGAAATATTGTAATTTTACTTAAAATTTTGAAAAATCCTCAAATGACCTAGAAAAATTAAAATTCCTTCTTCATTGGCTTAATTACAATTTTTAACCTTCAAGGTATGATATTTTCATTTTTTCTATGCTCATCCTAGGGCATTCTCAGCTGAACTGAATCTGAGCCTACAACGCACTAAATTACAGCCAGAAATAATTTATTAGTTTTACTAAATTTTTAATTTAAGCCATTTTTCCCCTTTCCAAGCCTCTTAAAGTTTAATGGTTAGTATATCCCACCTCCAACTTCGTAGAGGAGACCTGACACTTATGGCACACTTTTCGAGCTTTGAGGTACTATTCATAAAGCCTCAGTTTATGGGCATTACAAATCATCTGTCTTCGTAAGCCACTAAGTAAGAGATATTGCTATTAACAAAATTTCTTTAACAGGACTCATGTGAAAGCCAATAAACCTAGAGACTCTTACTTTTATAACATCACTCTAGCATACCTATTATATTTCTTTTTAACTTAGGATGAATGTAAATATTACCATAATCCTCACAAAATACTCTTCAATTAGATTGGTTGTACTATAACATAAATCAAGGTCTTAACCACCCACTAACTTCCTAGCATAGTGATTACGCTCACATAAAAGTGGAAAAACCAAAATCTACTAATGCAAAACATCAAATTTTGGTATGGAAAGAGTACCTCTAATAATTCCAAGGTGCCTACTTCCCTTACTATTTATTTTACATATACTCTTTTAAGGGCTCTAATCTTAGCCTACTCACTAACTTCATAAGAGTTTATTGACTAGCAATGGATATTCCCATTGCAATACCCCTCAAAGTGGTGGATTTGTCATTAGGCTTACTACCTACATCGTATTATAGTCTTTGTACTAGTGGCATAGATTAACATTTCACTACTAAGGTGCAACCTTAGGGTTTCTTACTAATGCCCTAAGATACTAGACTTTGCTGCCACTATAGAAACTTTCCATCCTTTCTCTATATAAAAGTTACATATGCATTTCTCTTGGAATCCCATAAAATGATTTCCATGTTCTTACTCTGTTAGCATTGTATTCATACTAGTATACTATCATTAATAAACTTCTTCTTATAGTAGAAACACTCTAGGCAAAACTATCCTTTGGAGTACATGGTAACCATTTTGACACCTCTTTTGAAGATTACAATTAATACTTGATCACTTTGAGATCTTTGCCTTTTTCTCCCTCGAGATATCTGCCCGTACTCACACATCTTGTCATAAAAAATTGTTGTACAACTATTAAAGATGTGTAGAAGAAGGGAGGATAAGGGGGTAGTGCCAGCTAAGTTTTAGTCTAACCATTAATCTAAAAGTCCCTATGATGTAACAAGAAAAGCCTCTTGAACTAGGGATAGGCTAGATGCTTATTTCTAAAGGTAGCATTAAAGAAGGGATATAACTTCCCTCTTTTACTAATCTATTCAAAAGTCTACAGAAGAATGGGGGACATCCTCCTTCATACACTAAATAGTTTGACTAAGCAAGCATAAGTATCAATCCTTAGACATAAACCCATTGTATAACTGGCACATACATATAACTTCAACTTAGGACCATAAGACCTGCTCTGATACCACAACTATAACACCTCAACCAGAACATGACTGGTATTTCTAAAGTGGGGGTTACAAATAGATATGCCTAACCTTAAGCTATTTAACATAAAAAGAGAAACCTATAAAACTTTCTCTTTTATTTAAGGTACGATTCTTACTAGTTAAAAAGATTTTAAAGACATATAGTAACCACTACTACTAAGGCAATTTTAAAATTGAAGGTCCTCACACTTGTACAAACTCAAGGATATAATTAAACCATCTTCCTTGATGGAAGAGGTTAATCGGGATCTTCCTATCCAAAAGGCATCTCATAGCCTGCTAGCTTACAGCTTACTCAATCTTATTCACATCACACATACACATACGTACACACCATTCACAATTCAATGCACCATAGTTAAGAGGGCATTCAATTACCTTGTATACATAACTAGACTATAACTATATACATATCAATAACTAAATTATAATTGTACACATCCTTCCCTAGCATTATCTATAAATGCCATTTAAACATTGAAAACAAAAACATAAAAACCTATGAACAACAAAAAAGGTTCCCGCTGCTTGAGACGTGATGCTTGCTCTCCCTACTATAGATAAATTGTATGTCTATATCCTTTGACATCTTTAGTCTTCTATAACCTGTGCAAGGCAAAACCACTTGGCTAAGCAAATATGCTTAGTGGTACTTTAGTGTGCCCATATCACATAGCTTGATAAATAGAATTAAAATTCAAAATGATAAATATATATGTAAGTGGCATGGGGTCCTATACAGGCTATATAAATGCATGTGGACTTGATCCCATTATAGCTTACCATTCCTATCTAGTGAGGTGTCTAAAGTGATTATGAGAGTGTGTGCTAGTAGATCATAGTCAAAATTACTTAAATAATATAACTACATTGAAAGAGCACTTATAAGCTATTTACCTATATTAGTTTGATTTGTGTTCTTAGAAATTACATCATCAGGATACCTAACTATCATTACATGCAATTATGATGTAACTATCCTAATTTCTAGGGAATTAGTCTTACTTAGGTCCTCAGTAACTTTTATAGGCATTATCCATGTGTGTGTTGTAGTAAATCAATAGCTTTCTTAATAGCTTTATGAACTGTTGTGTGTGATAAGTTGAAATGTTCAATCCTATTTTTATTTTCTAAAATTTAACTTTTATCATTTTTTAGAGCAATAGGTAAAACACTCCTAAAGTAACTTTAAGAAAGGTAAACAAGCTGATAAGCTAATAATTGTAAGCTAATAAATAGTTGTAAGCTAATAAATATTTGAGGCCTCAACCATTGCCACTGTAATTAGACTATATGTCATGGGTGCTAAACTATAAGTTGTTACAAATATGCATAATATCCCTCTCTAGCATTCCAAAGGTACCCTAACCTAACATCTATAAGGTTTACCTTTAGCTTTTGATCTTAGACTCAATTCTTTATATTTAGTTATTTTATGAGATCAACATAGTATTTCTATCCCTTTTTAAGATTGTGTGCTCATATTCATTTACTAATTTTATTTGATTGACTATTATTTCTATAACTGATCATAGTATTCTCTTATTCTATAAGCCAGCTTCCAATTTCCCACGTTTATAATCTCTATTAGTTGCCAGTTAGCTTTTAAGCATGCTAGTTAAAAATCACATGGGGTATCATAATCATCAACACATTTAAAAAGATACTAGTTTTGTGTTCTAGTTTTTAGTATGTTTAATTTATGCACTATAAGATAAACATGATTGTACTATTCCTTGATAATTGATAAAAGACTCCATAGCATGTAACTAGTTTAACTACTACATTATAATATTAATTTCAAATGTAAAAGATTCCTAGTTTAATTACATGTCTAACATGATGCATGATCTATGGGTTTGATATATCTTATATCACTGTTGCATGAATATTTATGTAAATACCCCTGTTACTATGCAAGAATGGCATAAATGTGGACATTTTCATTTTGTGTAAAAAATACAACATTAACCAAGCAAAACATGCAGCATATGTATTCAAGTTTCAAGGTACTAATGTACTTGCTACTTTGTTAAAAGTACATAAGGGAAGCAAATTATAAATCACTTTATCGATCTCAAGGAAAAACCTCTTTAACCAACTTTATTTTTAGTTGAGAGGTCTCAAGAAATTAATTCCGTTAATGAGTTTAGGAAGTTGGGATGTTCATATATTATGGAAATATTTCACTATTTAACCTCATCACAAGGCATTTGTCTAACATATTTCCTACATTACATAGGCTTTATAGTTAAGCTAATTCCTTCACATCTAAAAAATAATTTTTATAAAAGATATGAGTCTGATTGATCTAGTGCATTCATGTTACTAAAGTATATTTGACTAATGTCTGGAATAATATGTTAATACATAGATGTTGTGATGTGCCAACCTCATTCGACTAGTACAACATACTGTCAATGTCCGACCATTAACAGTGTAGAAAAATTCAATGGGTTATGCCAAATGTATGTTGCTTGACTCTATAGAATAGGATTTACATTGCAAATTCCACTACCTAAGCTAACTTATTTGAACAACCTTTGCAACATGTACACTAGGTGCCAACCTTGTTAGGCTGTCAAGTCGCATTTATCTAATTCATTCTGATACACCTCTGTAACATCCTAGAATTGGTCATATTAATTATGTTATAAAAGATAGAATTCACATTTGATAAGTGTCCTTTACTTCCTAAAGTTTAACTTTTTTTCTTTTCTCGTTAAATCTGAAACCTATCTGATGTGTTCCACTTTGCACTACTAATATGACTCTACTAATGCAACATCAAACAATAGCTAACTTATCTAATTCATCATTTAACTCTACTAATGCACTCTTATTGTTAAGTCATATATGACTTATATACTCCAAGTTGACACTAAACTAACCCAATGCAAGTCTTTGAATTACTACTACCATTGAGTAAAATTAGATGCAATTCATGTAGGAGAACTGCTCATTTTATCGTTTTCTAACCACAGTATACTACTTACACGTAAGTGCTCATATTCAAGGGTGTTATGTATAAGGTATACTCTTAGGAATGCCTATAAACATGCTATTAAATAGATGTACATATGAATAAACCTAAGCCCTAATACACTACTATAATTACATAAATTAAATGAATCCTTAAACATATTTATCCTATCAAAATAATGCCTAATAGAAGGCATAACATTCAGCTTGTTTAAGACTGATCTACACCCTTGTTGTCCTATTGACTACACTCAGGCCTAGTTGCTTCTACCTCCCATCAATGATTTGCATGTACAATAGATTTTATTATCGATACCACAGAGTCGATCCCTTTTTGCCCCTTTATCTAATTGTTATTATTGCATAATGATTGCAGTTAGCTTACCATGTTTGCTATTAATGCCTATTGCTCCCTTCTTGGTTTTCCTCTCATTTCTTTTATAGCCTATGTTATCTATTAGCTTTCTTATAGTAGAACTTTACCATCAAAATATACTATTTTTGTAGTAGGTACACATATGCGAAATAGCCCCTGCTCCCTATGTACTACAGCAACGCATTATAGTTGTACTGTTGTGCACTACAATGGGACTACTCCACCCCTTTTTATCAGTCAGCAACTCAAATCAAAAGCTAAAGCACAATTAACCTTCCTAGGCTACCTACCACTTCTATAGAATTCCCATACACATTATCCCACTTGTTCTTAATGCCCATATTATAGCAGTAATGCTACTATGTTGTTGCAACAACATAAAATTTATTGTTTGAACCTTCATCAATTGCAATTCTCTTCTATCGAGAGTTATGATGTTTGAAATCTTACTTAATGCCAAAAGTAACTATAGTAATTTGATATAGTAGTGGTGTGACATGCCATTCATAGCTAACAGTATAGTTACTATGCACCTTTGCACTACTAGTATTGTTGCCTGCTGCCTTTAGTGGTCACCTTATACTGCTACCACTATTATTGGCACTTATCACTAGCCTTTCTCCTTTTACTTATAATTTTCTGTCCTTTTAAAATTGCATGAAAAAATGATGACTTACCTTCCTTTTTCTGTGGCCTGTCAATTTTCACAAAATCCCAATTGAGAATCTTAATGCTTCCCACGCTGTTTTTGACCCCCTCCTTATAACAACCCTACTAAATTCCAAAAGAAATTCAATAAGCAGTGCACTTCCCTCTAGGTCACCCATATTGACTTCTCCCGCTATCATTCGTTTAACCTTTACTTATGCTGTGCTTAACTGATTCTAACTGACTCCGAATTTAGTATAGTCTATTCCTATAATCCTTTTTGGTTTATGTTATCATGTTCATAATATCATAAAATGATTTCAACACATCCAGGTATTTCATAAAAATCTGTCAACATAACGGCTGCTCGAGTCAGTATCCCAAAATTTTCAACCTATAAAACACTTTTTTAACATATAATCACATCTCTTAGACCCTTCTAGTCCCTCAGATATCAACCTATCATCATCATGTATCAAACAACAATCATAGGCTTCAGGCCACAATTAAGAAATTATATATAGCCTCAAGCACATAAAACATCCACGTAAGACATACATACACAAAAGGATTAACCATTGATTAATTACAAACATAGTCTAATTATATATACAAATACAATCCTATGTACCTTTATACATCACACCTCTTTTTTCCACCTAAGTACATATAGTGCAAAAGCTATATAGATATACATTAGCAACCTTTTTTAAGTTGACCTTTAAACTTTTTACATTACACATTTTATGAGGTGACATCATTATTCTTAAAACTTCTGCATCGAAATAGGTGCATTGAGAATAAAATAGTAAGTGGTGAATTTAAACATTTAAAATATGTCTAGTAGTTTATCCATGCATCTTATTCCTATTTTCATCTAATTTCATCACCTAAGTTCAGCGTAAAGACTAACATACAAAAATTACCATTTTACCCCTAGGGTGTTTTTGTCTGTAAATTATCTAGTTAATCACTATAACACATGTAAATTATGCTTTTGGGTCAATACTAATTATTACAAACATAAACTATGCCATTATATGCCTTTTAGGCATTAGTAGTGGAAAATTACCAAAATACCCCTATGTTATATTTTATAGCCATAAGCCAATTTTATTAATCTAATTTAATAGTCTTAGTTAGCCTATTTTAGGAGATAACCCTAATAGACACTTGATCTAGAGGGAAAAAATTAAACTAGTGCAGTGGTCCCCCTTCTAGACCTATGCCGCTGTACTGACTTAGTTGAATTTTGGCGCCCATGGTGCAAATAACAAAGAGTTGTCTACCCAGTAGACTGGTCTATCAAATAGACTGGTGCAATGGCCCCTAAGGACCTACATCACTATACTAACATCATGTAAAAGATTAGTGATGAAGTAGCTGTGTCTGCTTAATAGATTGGTCTATCCAATAGACTAGTGTAGTGGCAGTCAAAGACCTATGCCGCTGCACCGACAATATCAACTTTAGCATCAAGTGGCAAAGATAGAAAGTTGTCTATCCAACAGACTAGTATAGTAGGCCTAATGGGGACTTACGTTGCTATACCGACCCTATCTGAAAAGTAGATAGTATAGCAACTACTAAGGATCTCTAAGTTGACCGGTCAACTTATCTAGTGGGGTTTATCTAATGGGCCATTTAACCAAAAATTATGTTTATTCATTTACTAATTAACTTTTTATAATACTATAAATTTAAAAATAGGCAATTATAATTTTTACAGCATAGTTAGAATTTAACCTAGTCTGGTATGGCCACAAATAGGCTATACTAGGTAAATTATCATAATATATTCTAGGGTATAATTGCCAATAATTATCATATATTATGCTAGCTTTAATTCTATGAGCATTTCATAATTTTAGGCCATTTATTGTCTAGGAGATTTATTTGTTCATCTAATAGTCATTTTTGGATAGTTACAGGTCATTGCGGCAAGTTTCATTTATCTTATTAGGTCTATTTCACCTTATGTTTCAATACAGTTTTCACTAGTTATTTCATGCATTCATAGGCCTAAAGCTAATCACAAACTTAGGCCATAAACAAGGTTAAAATCTAGGCAAACATACCTTTAAAAAAGGTCTCACCATTTTAGCCATTATAGGCATAGAATTTTGGTGCATAGTTCATTCTTAACCCATAGCCCTTAAAGGCAATTTTAAGTCACTTTTCATACTTGATTTCTATTAAATTTCTAAGGTCATGTTAAAGCCATTTTCAAGTTATTTTCTCACTACATCTCATGCCACTTTTAAGGTACACAATAATTGGATTCATGCCACTATAATATCATGCATTACATGCTCATTATCTTATAGCACCTATATACATTACCCTTGTCCACATACCATACTTACCAGGCATCCCCTATGGCATTTATAGCTCTCAACCATTAATGAATTTCTTCCTAATTGATGCATTTTGATATCAATTATTATGCATATGCCTTGCACATTACTATACTAGTATATATCCACATATGTATACTTCATACCAAGCATACCATACCATTGCTCAAACCATACATGCCTTGGCCATACATCAAACCTAAATGTACATGCATTGTAATATCCAAACCACCTTCTGTACATGCATTACTATACCAATCTTTAACTTTTACCAAGATACATATATTATGCACCTCTTGGCCATATATGTACTTTATGCCAATTATGTATATTTCTATCAATTCATAAGAGATATTATAACACATCCATACAAAAGCCATTAATTTAAGCCTTACACATGTTAATCTCATTTTAACTACTTACACACCTTTTAGCCACAAACAAAATCAAGATATACACTGCTTCCTTTAATCAATCAATAATGAAATTCTCATTCCATCATGCCATATGCTATAATCATTCAAAGAAAGCACCTGTCCAAACTAATTTATAGAATTAAGCAATCTTTACTCAATGGAGAAGCTATTAAAAATTAGAGGGCATGAAGTGAATGGCTAAATTCACCTACTTCACACTTCAAGGGATGAACAATCCACACTTCAAACCTCTCAAAATGCCATTTCTAGCCTACCATGTCCTCTTCTCCTCCTTTCTTCAAGGTTTTTTTTTTTTTGCTTTAATTTACCTCTCAAGCTAAGGAAATCCATCCCCAGAAATGTTAGGCATCTCACACACTTAATTCCAGCAAGAAAACCCAAGGGAAAACTCAAGAAACCATAAAGAAGCTCACCTTGGCAGCTTGCTAGACAGCTTCTATCCAACAAGCTTTGTGGATTTTTAACTTCTTTTTGGGGACCCCTTTCACTATAATTCTTTTTCCTCTAGCTCTCTAACATCACAAAATAATTTTTAGTGAGCAAAAATTCTAGAATTGAGCTAAAGAAGATGATGGAAATGGGAGAGGAAGCTGGGTGTGGCGTCGGCTTCTATTGGTAGCCAAGAGGAAATGTGGTTTTTTTGTTTATGTGGAAAAATCCACTTGTCACTCACCCTTGCCACTTAGAAATGGCCCTAGGCTAAATGGCCAAGTGTGGGTAAGCCCTATAGCCACCTGAGCCACCCTGAAACATCTCGATTTTTTTGGCAAATTTCAAAAATTCACCAAAATTCACACTGACCTCAAAAAATTACACTGTTTGTTTTAAAATTCATATTTTAATCCCTTCTACATGCTTGTAAATTTTTGTAGCTAAACTCCATTGGTAAGACAATTTTCAAACTACCTCAATTTGCATGCGAACCTAAAAAATTACGAGAATTTGCAAATGACTTCAGAATCTAAAAATTCTTTCACCAATGAACTCTATGGAATTTTTAAGCTTTAAAGCCCACTATTTTTAGGTCCGTCTAGGCACATCCCATGTCATTCCCGGCCTATAAAATTTTTCTTACATCGTGAGGTAGCTTATAGTACGAAATGAATTTTTGGTTCTACTAAATTTTAAAATTTTGCCTTTTTCATCAAATTAAAGCCCTTCAAAGTTTCATGACAAGTGTCACTGCCTCGATTTACATACAAGTGACTCAGCACCCCGGGCACACTTCTCGGACCTAGTGGCACTATTCATGGAGCCTCAAAACATAGGCGTTACATTTCTTCCCCTCTTAAGAAAATTTCATCCTTGAAATTAGTTGGAGCAAATAAATGAGCATACTAAGCTTTCATATGTTCTTTTGGCTCCCAGGTAGCTTTCTTTATATTATGGTATCTCCATAGCACCTTTACCTGTGGTATGGACTTATTCCTCAACTGCTTCATTTCATAAACAAAAATCTATACTAGTTCCTCCTCATAACTTAGATCCAGCTATACCTCAATATCTACCATTGGAATCACATGTGATGGATTTGATATGTACCTCCTGAGCATAGAAATATGAAAGGCATCATGTATCTATTGTAGCTCAAGTGGTAGTGCTAGCCTATATGCTAGAGGTTCGACCCTTTCTATAATCTCATAGGGTCCTATGAACCTGGGACTCAATTTCCCCTTTTTTCTTAACCTTAGCACCTTTCTCTATAGAAAAAGCTTCAAAAATACTTTTTCCCTCACTATATGCTCAATATCTTTTCACTTCAAGTCAATATATGATTTTTGTCTATTTATAGTTGCCTTCAGCCTTTCCCTAACTAACTTCACTTTCTCTTTAGCATCTCTTATTAAATCTACACTAGACATTTTTTCTCCCTCCAACTTCACTCCAACACTAGGGAGTCCTGCATTGTCTACCATACAATGCCTCAAATGGGGCTATCCCTAAGCTAGACTAGTAACTATTTTTATAGGCAAAATTTGCCAAGAATAAGTACTGATCCTAACTACGCATAAACTCAATAGCATATCATCGTAACATATCTTTAACTATTTATATCACCCTCTCTGACTGTCCATCAGTCTAAAGATGAAAATTTGTGCTATAGGCCAATCTAGTGCCTAAGGCTACCTATAGCTTCTTCCAAAATCTAAAAGTAAAATGAGGATTCTTGTCAAAAATGATAGTCACTGGCACAACATGTAACCTGACTATTTCATCCACATACAGTCTAGCCAGCTTCTCTAAGCAATAATCCATCTTAACTAGGATAAAATGAGCTGTCTTTGCCAATCTATCAATAATGACCCATGCAACATCACATTTACCTCTAGTTAAAGGTAAATCTAACACAAAATCAATAGTAATCCTTTCCCACTTCCACTCTAGTATCGCTATAGGATGCAGCAATCTAGAAGGAACCTAATGTTTAGTTTTCACTTGTTAGCA
This sequence comes from Hura crepitans, assembly GCA_948208565.1. Classification (NCBI taxonomy): domain Eukaryota; kingdom Viridiplantae; phylum Streptophyta; class Magnoliopsida; order Malpighiales; family Euphorbiaceae; genus Hura; species Hura crepitans. The sequence goes on from CANXYI011513530.1 coordinate 12,142, forward strand.
TGTCAAACAATTGGCAACATACTCTGCCACATCTCTTTTCATACCAAGCCACCAATAATGAGATTTTAGGTCTAAATATATTTTTATGCTCCTAAGATGCATGGAATAAGGAGCCTTATATGCCTCCTTGAGTATCTGCAACCTCAGGTCATCTATACTAGGTACACATAACCTGTTCTGATAATTTAGATACTCATCCTCTATTAACTCAAACCTTGTGGCCTTCCCCTCTTTAATCTTGTTTACCATCTGAACTGGATGTTAATCTTTCATCCAACTTTCCTTAATCTACCGTCTAAAATCTGGCATCACCTGTAACTCAACCAATGAAACATCTTCTGAGATGTATTGTAAACTAACATTCATAACTTTTAGAGCCATTATAAATTTCCTGCTCAAAGCATCTGTCACCATATTGGCTTTCCCTAAGTGGTAATCAATTAGGTAGTCATAATCTTTGATCAGCTCCAACCATTTTCTTTGTCTCATGTTTAGCTCCTTCTGAGTAAAGAGATATTTCAGACTCTTATGATCTATATATATGTAGCATTTCTCTCGATACAAATGGTGCCTCCATATTTTAAAGCAAACACAATAGCAACTAAATCCAAGTCAAGAGTAGGATAATTCCTTTCATATGGCTTTAACTATCTTGAAGCATAAGCTACTACTTTTCCCTCTAGTATCAACTCACATCCCAAGCCATTAAGTGAAGCATCAGTGTACACTGTAAAGTTTTTACCCTATTTAGGTTGAATCAGTACAGGAGCTTTTGTTAGCATCTTCTTCAGTTGCTTAAAACTAGCTAACACTTATCATCCCACTCAAATCTCACATTCTTTCTAACCAGTCTAGTCAAAGGAGTGGCAATAATGGAGAACCCTTTTACAAATCTCCTATAGTACCTAGCTGCACTTAAAAAACTTCTCACCTTAGTTAAATTCCTAGGTGTTTCCCACTCTAGCACTACTTTCACTTTACGAGGAATAACCTTGATTCCTTCTATTGAAACTATATAGCTAGAAAGGTAACTTCACTTAGCCAAAACATATATTTACTAAGCTTGGCATACAACTGTCGCTCTCTCAAGGTATGTAACATAACCCTGAGATGCTATTCATGCTCTTCTTGGCTTCTAGAGTACACCAAGATATCATTTATGAACACCACTATGAATTAGTTTAGATAAGGCTGAAAAACTCTATTCATGAGAACCATAAAAGTAGTAGCGGCATTAGTTAGCTTAAATGGCATTACCAAAAACTCATAATGCTCGTAGTGGGTTTTAAAGGCAGTTTTAGGAATATCAGCCTCCTTAATCCTCAGCTAATGATATCTAGATCTGAGATCAATCTTAGAAAATACATATGCCCCTCTCAACTAGTCAAGGATGTCATCTAGCTTAGGAAATGGATACTTATTCTTCACAATTATTATGTTCAACTACCTATAATCAATACATAACTTGAGTGACCCATCTTTCTTTTTTATAGACAACATAAGTGCTCCCTAATAAGATACATTAGGTTTGATAAAACCCTTATCTAACAGCTCTTGCATCTATACTTTCAGTTCTTTTAACTCAGTAGGTGCCATTCTATAAGGAGTAATAGATATTGGAGTAGTACTCGGACATACCTCAATTTCAAAATCCAATTCCCTATGAGGTGGTAAGCCTAATAGCTTATCAAGAAATATGTTAAGAAGCATAGAAACAACTAGGATGTGTGCTAGATCAAAATTAAAGTATTCAAGTCAATAGCATAAGCCAAATATGCCTCACAACCCTTTTAAAGAAGTTTATATGCTTTAACAATGGAGAAAAGATTATTCAATAGACTTTTCTCACCATCCACTATTACTCTTTGCCCTCCTACTATTTAGAGGGTCAACTTCTTATGTTTACAATCAATCATGGCTTGATGCTCAGTCAGCCAATCCATTCCTATGATCATATCAAATTCATTGAAAGGCAAATCAATCAAATTAGTAGAAAATCTATGCCCTTAAATCACTAGAGGGTGTTACCTATACACCTTATTCACAACCACACACTGCCCTATAGGATTGCTAACTTTGATGTCTATATTAACTTGCTCAGGCTCTAACTGCCTATTCTATGCTTGTGTAGTACATACATAGGAATGTGTAGAACTAGAGTCTATCAAAGCCAAAATAAGAACATCAAATAAATAAAAAGTACCTATTATGACATCTAAAGCTACAAAGTTTCCTTTCACTCTGATAGCATACTGCTTAGCTAGAGCATGAGCCTCGATTTTAGTGCCCTAGCTAGCACTAGGCTGATCTCCTCTGGTTTGCCTCTGATCCTTATTCTAATGTGCAACAATAGATGCCTATGTATGAGCACCTTTAACTTGCCTCTAAGGGCAATCTCTTCTGAAGTGGTCTCTGACACCACACTGAAAACATTATCCTCTTCTGCCTATTTTGCATTATTCCCAATGCCTTTTCTAACAAGTGGCACACATGGGAGGTCCGTTCCTATTACCCTCTATACTAGGAGTACTATTAGCTTGAGAAGGTAATCAAGGTCTACACATAGAAGCTTGTCTCGACCTCTAGGTCTATGCTTGTCTCTGCCCCTACTACCTCGTCTGATACTAGGGCCTAGGCTGAGACTGTGCATGTGACTAACCCTTTTTCCTCTTCTTACCCTCTCCTGACACTACATTAGACTATCCCATAATAAAGTACCTCTTTCTCAAGAAGAGGTCACTCTTTTCTTGTACCATTTCTTCCATTTCATATGCAGCTAATACTAGTATTGCAAAATCTCTCTTTGGGATTAGCTATCTGCATTCTCAGCTTTCCATTTAGTCCTACCAAGAATCTTTTGCATCTCTCCTTATCATTAGGAATAAATTCCTCAGCATATTTTAGGAGTCTAGTAAAATCCTTTTCATATTCTAACACTGTTCTCCTTCCTTATTTCAGATTTAGGAATTCTTGTCTCTTTTTATCCTAATAGGAGTTAGGTATATATCTCTTTTTGAACTCCATAAGGAAAAATTCCCAAGTTAACTTTGTAGGAGTTTTTCTTCTCTCAATAGTGTTCCACTAGTTATAAGCTTCTTCCTACAGAAGATAAGTAGCACACTGTAGATTCTCTGCTTCTATATAGTTCAACTACTGCAAAAACTCTGAAGGTCCTATCTAAGTAGTATTTAGCTCTGGCTACATCATCCTCCCTCCTCCCTAAAAAGTAAACAACTCCCATCTTTCCCAACCTCTATAAAGGAGTCTTTTATGGAGGAATTAGTGGTAGAGGTGGTACCAGAGTTGGAGGAGGAGCAGTAGCAATAGTAGAGGCATGTCTGAGCAAATTTACTATTTGCTGCAACAAAGCAGGTGATGTTTCTACCTATTGTTGGCTAGGCACTTATGGCTATGGCTACTATACAGCATCACTAGGTTTAGGTACTAATGCATTGCTTGCCCCCTGTATCTTAGTTAGTGCAAAACTAGCCACTTCTTCGACCACTCCTTCGAGTGTTTGAACATCTATATGCTTATTATAAAAAGAGTAACTTATCAACCTCAAATAATGTAATAGTTCAGAGGAATTTGAAACTTAGACATTTTCACTCATGTACTTAGCCT
>CANXYI011513644.1:0-10668 GCA_948208565.1 Hura crepitans
CCTAAAGTATACTTATCGAAAATAAAAAAATGAGTTTTAGAATTATTTACCCAATTTTGGTACTATTCACCAAAGAGAAGAAATCCTTCAATTTGCCCTTTTTCTTCTAATATTTTGGTGTAAGGAGGTGTGAAAATGGTGAAGCATGGAAAATTATGGATTTTCCTTCAATTTTGGTGGAGCATTAGAGAGAGAAGAGAAGAAATTTCTTGGGAGGAAGCCATCAATGGCATCGGCTAAGGTGTCTAGAGGAAGAAGATAAAATTCCAAGCATGTGAGAGTTATGTGCACATTAAGGGGTATTTAAATGAAGTGGTTTGGTTCAATTGACCTTAAAACCAAATTTTAAGCATTTTCATAGCATTTTGACTTCAAATGTTAATAAAATATTCTAAGGACCTTAGAAAATTCCCATTTCTATTTTAAAAATTCTCAATTAATGAGACTAAGGTCCCTGTATAATTTGGGGCCAAAATTCCACAGTTGACTTTTTGGGTACTATTCACTCACTGAATAAAATATTCAAAAATAATATCACATGACCTCAGAAAATTATAATTCCTTCACCACCATACTCAGTGGCATTTTTGAGGTTCAAGTTATGACATTTTCGAGACCATCCGAGCACATTCCCGATCTCGAGACTGTCTTGGCTCGAAATATTTTTATCTCTGAAAATAAAAGCTTATACCCTTAGATGAATTATTGGTTCAGCTAAAATTTTTAATTCATTCGTTTTGACCACTTTTAGGCCTGTCAAAGTTTTATGAGCAATATGCCAGTCATCGGACTCGAAATGATGACCCGCACTGTGGGGAACATCACTCAGGTCTTGAAAGCAGTATTCACAAGACCTTGACTGGCAGACGTTATATAGATAGCTACTTGGCCACATTCACCCACCTCTCCTTCTTTCTTCCCTTTACTGCTCGACGCCATTTCCAACAAAAGCGGCCATTTTCAACCCCTTTTTGCAAGCTTTTTCTTTGCCTGTGGCCACCAAAAATCATTTTAATGTGTTAGAAATTGACTTTGTGATGGTGTTAGAAGCCATAAAAGCCCTTAAAGTGCAAGAAAATTCAAAAAAATAATCCCTTTTTATTTATTTCCTAGGGGATTTGATGATTCTAAGAACACCTATATGATTGGAATTTAAATTAGAGGTCTGTGTGAATTTTGGTGAATATTTGAAGGGCTATTGGTGTGAATGGAAGCTTAGGGAGAAGGTGAGGATTTGGTGACTTCTTTCAAGCTTGAAGTGTGGAATTCAACTATTTGGATTGGGAGGTAAGTGAATTTAAGGCACTTGAACCATGATTGATGGATATTAAATGTAGTAGGCTAAGAATCCTTATAAGGAAATGGTGCAAATTATGGATAATGTGTGTGACTTGGTGTTCTTGTTACATATTTTAGGCTAATGTTGTGTATAAGGCATGCTTAGGATGTTAAATTAAGGAAAGAAATGTTTGGAAGGGTGATTTTCCTACTTGGCCAAAAGCTGTATATGTTGTTTATATGGTGTTCATGGCTTATAATGGTGTTATGACATGATAACTAAGGTATATGGCTTGAAAGATGTTTGGAATGTATGTATAGGTAGTGCAAATTATGAGTTTTGGTGTATGTTTTCTTGTGGCTGAGAGATCTTTTGATAAGTATGCTAGGTTAATGGCAGGTGTACATAGCTTATGGAATGGTTCTTGGCTTGCCTTTAATGGCACGTGAGGTATAGATAGAGAACTTGGTGAACTAAGGCTTGTGTATGGGTGTATTTAATGTGGCTGAGGCATGTTTATAAGGTAAGTTGGCCTAATTTGCATGGTAAAGGTATAATATGTGTATAGGTATGCTTGTGTGATGTCTAAGTGTGTATAAATATGCATAAATGTGATAGATGGTAGGTATAAGGCAATTTGAGACTTGTGGCTGAGAGCTTTGCAAAGTAAGTTGGTATGAAAATGAGGTATGGCCTCGCTAGCACTTGTGTGTGCAATGGCATGATATGTTTGGCATTATGTATATGGGATGATTTAGGTTAATATGGATGCTTAGTATGGCATGAAATGGATAACATGTGAGACATTTGCAAAGGATGGAAAAAGGGTTAAAAAGTAAACTTAAAATTGGCTTAAAATGGCATGAAAAATGACTTTGAAAATAGACTAGTTTTAGTATTGAAAATGTACCTTAAAGTTACTTAATATCTAATGTTTATCTAAGTTGGCATGTAAGCCATTTGTATGGCAAATAGATATCCTTATTTGAGATTGGCTTTAGGCCTATGGAATTTCATTATCATTGGTGCAGTTGGCTCTAAAAAAGGACTTAAAATGAACCTAAAATGGCCATCGCAATTAGAAAAATAACTTATAACTGTCCCGTAAAATCCTAACTTTGGGACTATAATTAAATTAACTATTTAACATGTGAATAAATGAAACCCAAATAATGGACTAGACTTAATTTAATATACTTTAATTTATGCCTTCAGAAATGAGTCAAAATGTGATAGAAAATTTTGCTCGTAATTGCACAGTAGGGCTAAAAATGACTTGTAACTGTCCAGGTCAAAAATCGAGTATTTGATAAAAATTTTATTTTTCTATTTTTCAACTTATAATATTATAAAAAGATGATTAGTAAAGAAATGAACTTAAAATGAAGTCAGATGGCCTAATAGTTAGACACCCATTAGATGGATTGACCGGTCAACTTAGGAATTAATAGCTAATATACTGTCTGCTTATCAGATTGGGCCGGTGTAGCGGCTATGGTTTTTAATTGATCAACTATACTAGTCTATAGGGTAGGCACTCTTTTTCATTAATTGAATATCAGATTATGCTAGTGCAGCGATAAGGGTCCCCAAAGGGGCCACTACACTAGTTTGCTGGGCAGACTCAGAGGAACTATTTGACATGATTAGTGCCCTTAAGAGGTCTATACACTGATCCCTATACACAATTACTCAGTATCTTTGCCCGTTGGGAGGTTCCTATGAATTGATCTTTATAGGTTATATCAGGCCGATAAAGCAGTCAAGGTCCAAAATGTAGGCCATTGCACATTTTTTAGTTCCCTCTTAGTCCAATGTATGTAAGTGTCATCTACTTAGTCGAGCCTATAAAAAGGACTTAAATAGTGGAAAAAGTTAATTCAAATTAATTTATGGTATTTTTTGACTATGAATTTTAATACATACAGCAAAGTGGCATATTGGTAAATTTGAAGAAAAATGACATATCATCTATATGACATCAATCATCTAGCATGTTGCTCACACACTACACCTAGAATATTATTTATATTTACATATGTGTGTTAATGCATGTTTTAAATGGTTTAGATTTACTTAATGAGTTTTATACTCAGCGTACATGTGTTGTGGTGCATAGGTAATAAGGATAAGCAAGCTAGCCTCAATGATTGTGTAATGTAACTATATAAGAGTTGAAGGGTAAAGGAAGTTGTTTTTCTTTCTAGTAGTGGCACTCATGCAATATCCTGTAGGGTTAGGTTAGCATGCTTAGAAGCTACTATGTCTGTATTTATAACCTAAATGTGATATATATAAGTAGGCGTGGTGTTTGTTTGCATTGTGTGTGGTTTGATAACTGTGGGCCTGAAGCCCTATATGTCTGATGCTGAAATGTGTTTGATGTTTGCTGATGATTGTCTAGGGACCAAAAGGGTCCAGATAGAGGTTATAGGTTGATTGCTTATAGAAGTGTTTTTTTTACAAGTGAAAAAAATTTTGGTATATCACTCGGGTAGCCGTTATGCTACCTAATTTTCTTTAACCTATAAAATGTCTGTATATGCCTTGTCTGAGTCTATCAAACCATATATGAATGTGATTAAGGATTAAACTAGATATCTAAGCAATATCTAATAGAGTTTTAGAATAGTCCATAAGTGTTAAGGAGTTTTCTCTTAAAGCAATCCTAGGATGGGTAACCGATAAAGAAGTGCATCACCTATCAAATTTCTTTAGGAATTCGGTAGGGGGTGTCATATGCCTAGAGGTCCCTATAGAAATCCCCTCTAATAAGGTGGCCAATGAATGTCTAGAATCTAGTCACTCTGATTCGATCCTTCACTTGAATAGGCATTACTAAATACCACTATTAAGGATTAGACAAAGTGCCCCCGCACTTGAGGCATGTCTATAAGGAAAGGTAACACAGGTAAGTACTTAATAAAATACTAAACATTAACATTAAGCCATCACACATGTCCGGATGGACTTAAGCTACAAGTCCACATAGACTGACAATAGGTAAACCTCAAACTATGTCTGCATGGACTAAAAGTGAGCAAGATTTGAAAAAAAGTCCGCACAGACCATCACCAATCAAAAAGTTCTAGTAACTCACAATAGTAAAATGTGCATAGAGTTCAAAAATTCTCAGACAAAGTCCACATAGACTAAAAATCACACAAGCAAGCAATTTGTATAGACTCCTAATGCTACAAAGAGTGTCCACACAAACCATCTATCCTATCACATGTATAAAAGTTTAAGAGTATATCCTAATAGTTTTAGAGGTTCAAACCACGGGACAGGTCCACATAGACCAACTATGCCCTAGACAAACTAAGTCTGCATGGACCTATTGAACTAGATAGTAACACCATAGTTAGAAAATGATGAAAAAATGCAACTCAAAATCACAATAAGGCATAAAATGAGAAGAGACAATGTAACACCCCTTGCCCATTTCTTAAAGGAATGGATGCTACTTCCTATAGGTCACCCATCCAGATTCTACTCTAACCCCTACATGTTTAACTCTTATATCCATCTTCCTTTTTCTTCCATATTCAGGTTCTTTACTTATCAAGAACCCATTACCTCTTTATATTGGCTATACTTATTCATGAAAAACATCTAACTAGATAAAATGTAGTTTTACAAAAATTCGAGTAGCATAAGGGCTACCTGAGAAAAAATCCAAAATTTTAAACCTGTTAAAAAAAGCACTTCTATTATCATTGTTAGCTCATTCTCTAACTCATGTACCCTTCTAGTCCTCTAATCTCATCTTAGCACAATACAACATCACAAACACATAGGGCCTTAGACCTACATCATTTAGGACTATATAATCAACATATATATATCAGGTATTCAGTCACATGCATTATTATATATAAGTCACCAGTTCTCACGTGATCAAAATACAGATGTATTATTTACATCACTCAAAGCCACTACTATTATACATGAATGCCAACTCTATGAATAGGCAAAATATCAAAAATTATACCTTGAGAGGCCACGCTGCTACACTACACAGGTGAGGCTAGACTACTACTACTAGCAACAACCTGTGCATCGAACATCGACATGCTGAGTATAAACTCAGTGGTGGATTTAAGGCAATAAGTGCATTTCATGCATACATTTATGAAACAGTCATGATATGAGACCATAATATAGTCGCACAAAGTCAACTATATAAAATATTATTAATTCCTTTCATCGATTTTATTATTTATTCGCTAATACCTTGCATTTTAATTTATTTTCTCCAATTACATCAAATCACTTTTAATTATGGCAAAGTGTCATAAATTTATTACTATACTACTAGTCATATTCATTTATGTCATTTTTATAGTCAGGCCTATAGTAGAGAGACTACTCTTAAAGACACTGGATAACAAGATCTAAACTATGCAATGGCCTATATTTTAGACCTTGGTAGCTGCACCTACCATGTCCAATAGCAAGGATCAGTTCAAGTGAACCTCTCAATGCTAGATTGACAGATGGTAAAGATCAATCCCATAGACCTCCCAACATCTACAAAGAATAGTAGGGATCAACCCCGTGGGACCTCCCAATATCTTAAGTCAGCAAGTCATCTTAGCTTTGGTAGATAGTAGGGATCAACCTTGTAAAACCTCTTAACACCCACAAATATATCAGATAGGTATGAGGGATCAACCCATATGAACCTCCCAATACCTAGGTGTCTAGGTCTCAATATCAAAACCTCAGTAGCTATGCCCACCATCACAATCATATAGGCTATGGCCCCAGGAGGACTAAAACCCTTAGCAGCTGCTAACTCTCTAGTTGATTGGTCAACCCATCTAACAAATTTCTAACTAATTGGCCAAGTCATATTTATAAATTTTGTCATATAGTTATATGTCCTATTTCTATTATCACATTAATATTCATATGCCACAATTATAACCACTAATGCATTTACTCACCTTTCTCAGTTACGGATCATTTTTCAAAAAGCACTATTCATTTTGTTATTTTTCATGTCTCAATTCTCATAACATCTCATATGGTATCCACCATACATTACTATCATTAACAACATTGCTCATCATTATCCACTCTTGCATTATTGCACCCAATTCAACCATTCCTTCTTCATCATATTATGCCATTTTACTTACACTATAAATAGTCACTTCCCTATGTAATTTCATGTAACATAATAAGTTTTATTTTGGGTCATAAAGTACCAATTCGTTACACATAATTCCTCTCATTAAATTTATGTTGCCACCATATTTTACGCTTCATATCCAAGCCAATTGCATTATATGCATATCCATACATGTGCACACCTCATGTCATGTACATGCATACGATTTAGCCAATTCATGTTCACCTACCTACACTTATTTTTTTCCATGCTATGCATGCACCTAATGTTTATTTCATTAGGTTAACATAAGCACATAGTCAAATTACATCAAACACATATGTACATATAGAAATTACCACTTTCATAACACTCACATGCACACATACATACACATACATCATGACATGTATGATTTACATTAAATCTATATACCTAAGGTGTGAGAACACCCTTTCCAACACTCTAAGGCCTTGAGTGCCTTCCTTCCTCACTTGCTCTTTCTTATCCTACAACATACACAATCACACCTTAGAAAAATTCTCAAAAATTCGACTAATCTCTAAATTGAAATCTAAACACATGGTTTTTCTTAGAATTATCAAGGCTATCTAAAAAAATAAAATCAAGAAAAGTCCACTTACACTCAAAATGACCAGTATTCACCCCTTTATAATAACTCATTTCCTAAGCCAAATTTTACAATTCTACCATTTAAAATAACTTCTAGGGAGTATTGAGGTCAAGAACCATATGAATTATGTGAGGTTCGGTGGTGGGAGAAGAGAGAAATGAAGAAAATAAAATTATGGGAAGGTGTGGAAATAGATTAGCTTAGTGTGTGGGAGGAAGAGTTTAGGAAAGCTTCCTTACACATGTGACTCCTTAACATGTGTAGGGGTATTTATATTAGTGGGATGGAGTGGTTAGATCATACCACATGGCGATCTAATGACTCAGATTAATCTAATTTCTCTTTAAACTTTGAAAATTTATAATAATTTTTCTAGACCTCTAAAAATAATTGTTTTATTGTCAAAAATCCTGGATAATGCCTATTAAAGGCCCCGTAAAATCTTAGGTCAAAATTTCATCAACAACTATGGTTACTATTCACTCGCAAAAATGAAAAACTCTGAATAATTATCAAATGACTTTAAAAAATTAAAATTCCTTCACCAATAACCTCATTGAAATTTTTGAGCTTTAAGGTATGGTATTTTCAAGTCCATGTAGGCATATCTCGGAGCTATCCCAATACAAACTCATTTAAGGTTACTATTCACTAGCTCTTGGCCTAAAAGGATTTATTGGTTCTGCTAAAATTTTTAATGAATTTAGTTTCCTCATTTTTGGCTCGTTAAAGTTTTTTGACTAGTACTTACCCTTTTTAGCCTTAAAAAGGTGCCCTAGCTTCCCTGAAGCACTATTCATGCCTTGGAGGTACTATTCATAAAACTCAAATTTATGGGCATTATAGACAAACCTGGGGATAAACCTCAGCGCATGCATGATTGGTGAACTTGACTAGAAGTGGTGTCAAAGTGTCAAAGGGGATGTTGTTCACTAGCACGATGTTCTGTGGGCAGTTGACCATTAAGGAGGGCATGAAACCCTGTGAAACCGGCATGTAAATATCCTTTATTCCAGAAGGAGGTAGTGTAGAGGAAGAAATAGTGGCTGGTGGTACTATTGAGTCTCACTAACAATCGCATTTATGCTGAAAGAGGATATGGATGAGCCGAAACTTAATAAGGAGTCCATTTGTGCAGAGAAAATAGAGAGAAAAGTTAGAAAAAAGAAGGGAAAATGAAAAATAAGAGGAAAAGGTCAACAATTTTCATCTTGTCATGATAAGTCCACACGGACCTCACTCTAAACATCCACAGAAACTAACTTCTCGACCCATTCTATACTGGCCGTTGTCTACATAGGTTACGTCTACAGACCTGTAAGTTTGTCCATACGAACCTATTTGATAATCCACCCTTCCACCTATCTCTAGTCTATATGGATTATCCTCCTAGACCCATACCATGTCCGAACAAACCAAATCTAGCACACACTTTTTAGGTCTACATGGCTTTTTGTTCGTTCAGGGCACCCGAAGACATGACTCTAAAAGGTCACAATAACCATTTGACCAATGTCAAGAAGAGAATGAAACATGAAATTGGATGAAAATTTACACCTAAATGTGAGAATATAAGGAGAATTGGTTTATTGAAAAACTATATAGGTCAGTTTTTGTCAATGATTCTAAATATGTTTTTTCAACCAAATAAATTGATTTTAGGCCAATGCTCACAACCATCAATAGCTAATGGGCTAACAAATTTGTTTTATTTAGTTTTTTCAACCATTAAAATAGATTAACCAATTATTAAATTAGATTTTCATTTCTTTTTAGGCTTAAACTAGTTAAGCTAATTTATTTTTTAATTTCAGCCTCGGCTTTAACTAAATTCCACATGTTTTTACTTTTATGAACATTTTTCTTTCATTTAGAAAATGCTTTCAAAGTTAAAAATGTGTTATTTCAGTTAAAAAAATAAAATAGGTCAGAAATGGTCAATCTACTTAATTTGTTTTCAAACTAATAAATTTATCGCTTTTTTTTCAAATCTGCTAGCAACATCTAATTATTTTCAACAAAAAATTTCCATTCAACTCAGATGAGAGGCTCGATGAAGTGCAATTGGCCTTCAAATCCATCCTAGTTAATTTGTAAAGATTAACTAATTGAAACATTAAAATACCTCTTTCATCTGTCTTTAGCTAGAAAATTAACACGTAATAAGATTCGTTAAAGGCATAACAAACCAATAAAAGTTAAAGACCAGAGGAATTTTCTTAAAGAAATGGGACATATATGCTCAGGGCATTAACCCTATCTCTTTAAAAGGAAGAGCAGCTTATAGCTTCTTTTTTTGTTGGAGGTTTTTAAAATCCTCTTCCTTAGTATCCCTTACTTCATATATAACTTTGAGTTGATTCTTGAGGAATTTCCTTTAAGTTTTAGCTCTCTCTAACTATATTTGAAGAAGAACAACCTTAAAAAACTAAGGTTTATTTGCTTTAATCATCAATCTCCTACCCATTAAGGAAATGATGCTAGTAATAACTCTTTGCTCAATATCTTTATTTTCTTTCAAATTCAACTACATGCCAATTTGTAATATTATTTCTTTTTTAAATTTAGCTTCAAGCTAATTTGACATTAATATTATCTCCCTTTCGAATTCAACTTTGTGTTAATTCAACATCATAGGTTAACTTCCAATATTTTCCTTTTTCTTGGGATTCAAACTATACGTTAATCTAACAATAACTTTATCTTCTCGAATTCAACTACTCATTAATTCTGTCTTCCTCTTTCTTAGGATTCAAACTATACATTAATTCAATAACAACTTCATCTTTTCAAATTTAGCTATATGTTAATTCTACCTTTCTCTTTCTTGGGATTCAAACTATGTGTTAAATCCAACAACAACTTTATCTTTCTAAATTTAACTACACACTAATTTTATCTTCCTCTTTTTTGGGATTCAACTAAATGTTAATCAAATTGCTACAATAATAATACAACTTTATCTTTTCAAATTTAGCTCTATACTAATGCGATAAGCACTCTAGTCACTTTAAAATTCAAATAGGATGGAATTTCATCAATAGCTGATAAAAGCCTAATACGAATCACAAACTTGCAATATTAAATAAATAATAATTTTATCTCTTTTTATAGGATTCAGCTCAATATCTAATACAACCTTTTCGAGTTTAGCCTAACAAGCCAATCTAACCTTCTTAGGTTTAGCTTAATAAACCAATCCAACATCTCAAGTTCAACCTACTAAGCAAATCTACCTAGTTAAACTTCATCATTCAAACAAATTTAAGCAAGCATCTATATTCGATGTAGCCTCAAACAAAGGTAATTATCTCTTTCTTAATTTGTTATGCACTGCTCCGATTTATGCATCTTCACAACACACACCTAAGTAGGGGCAACTATAGATACCTTACCCTTTTAGCCTTTAATGATAACTAGAGATAGGCTCGAAGCAATAATATAACCCACTTGCAAAACTAGTTCGCATAAACTAATATGGCATAGGTATGCCTAAACATAATGCCACAAAGTCCATACCAATCTACCTAGACTCCATCTGGCCCAAGGCTCATGGTTCGCCTAGACAAACTAAAGCCTATGTCCATAAAAACTAATACAAACTTGGCCCAAGACCTAGCCTAAAGCCCATAGACT
>CANXYI011513668.1:0-10291 GCA_948208565.1 Hura crepitans
CTAATGACTTGACCAGTTTATCATCTCCCTAGCCATTTTCAACATGGGGAATAGACATAATTGGGGAAATAATGTCGTTAGCTACCAGAGGGCATAGATACATAGTGGTAGCAATCTATTACTTCTTGAAATAGGTTAAAGCTAAATCTTTCAATAAATTAGGGGTAAGACAGATGGTGAAATTTATTTAAAGAAACATCATCTATAGGTATGGGTTGCCACAATAAGTCATCATAAATAATGGGGTATAGTTTCAAGGTGAAACTATATAGCTTTTACAAAAATACAAAATTGATCATCATAAGTCCTCTTCGCATTGACCTTAAGCTAATGGGGCATTCGAAGTAACCAATAAGAATATCAAGAAATTTTTGCAAAAAATGATAGTTACCTAAAAGGATTGGGTAGACATTTTGCCCTTTGCACTATAAGGATACTAAACAACTATTAGGACATTTATGTAAGCCATACCCTATTCATTGGTCTATGGGATAGAAGCAGTGCTTCCAATAGAAATTGAGGTCCTTTCATGTAGGGTTGTGCTGGAATCAAAAATACTAGAAGCAAAATAGGCTAAAAACATAAATGAATAGTTGGCTTTGGTTGATGAAAAGTGACTTAAAGCTCTTTATCATATGCAATTGTATTAGAAGAAAATCACTAGAGCCTATAACGAGAAGTCAACCCCAGTCCTATTTGAGAAGGCAACTTGATATTGAAACAAACCAAGCCCTTGTTGATAGATCTCAGAGGAAAGTTTAAGCCTAATTGGAAGGCCCATACTTGGTCAAGAAGATACTCAAACATGGAGGTGTTAAGATCTCAGACATATAAGGCAATGAATTCTCTGAGCTGTCAACATAGACAAACTAAAAAAGTACTTCTATTAAAGATATATAAAAAAAGGAGGTCAGTTAAGTTAAAAACCCAAATATGGCAGCTTAGGCAAAAATTAGAACACCCTAATCGTAAAAACCTATCAGGCACTTCATGCAAAAGTTAGAGGATTTAAGAGAGAATGTCCAATCAAGAAAACCTTTTGAGGCTAATTGGTAACAATAGTATCATCAATGGGAAATTAACATATTTGACAAGATTGAGCAGCTTAGTTCCAAATGCAATTAATAGCAAAAGTGCTTTAGTTATGATTATTGATATGCAAACTTCCATTAAGTGAGAAATATCATACAAATAATTAAACTCTAAAAATCTAGACACGTCTTTTCTTTTTGGACATAAAAGTTGTATCTTCACATTTTCTCTTCAACACTAATGTCCTATTATTTCTAGATGTACTTAGAATCCAATCTCTGTAATTATCATTTCTACTTATATTGCTAGTTGTATGATCAGGCATATCTCGTACGATACTTCCACAAGTCAAGAAAAGAGCATAGGAATTCGAGAAGGGATGTAAAATGTAACATGCCATAATCCAATCAAGGGAACATAGCTTGAATGGCAAGATAGAGAAAAATAGGTCATCTTCCACCAACGACACCTTCAGCGAACTACTTTAATAGTACTAAGCCATTCAGCCCATTGATCACAAGTATCAAATTTCTTCTCAAGTTTCGTTTCATAATTATGATTCGGAGTGTACTTAATCCAAAGCTTTTCTAGAGAAGGTACCAACAGTTATAATTTCTTTTATAACCAAATCTAAAAAAAGAATCCGTTAGGTTGGAAAATCTATAAAGATCCACCTAAGCAAAAGTTAGGCAAACCTGCTAGTGCAAAAACCCTCACGGGCATGCTAGGCATAAGTTAAGGTTAAAAGAAAAATAAAGCTAGAGAGAAAACCCATATGGTGTGCTAGGCAAAAGTTAAGGTTAAAAGAAAAATAAAGCTAGAGAGAAAACTCACACAGGCTCTCTATACATACCTATAAAAGAAGTGGACTCCTAGCTACAAAGTTGATGTCCCCTTTCTTCAATACATTCAATCCTTAAATAGTTTTAGCTAAGGAGATACTAAAAGGATTATAGCCAGAACATACTTCAATTA
The DNA here is from genome assembly GCA_948208565.1 of Hura crepitans. Classification (NCBI taxonomy): domain Eukaryota; kingdom Viridiplantae; phylum Streptophyta; class Magnoliopsida; order Malpighiales; family Euphorbiaceae; genus Hura; species Hura crepitans. The sequence goes on from CANXYI011513668.1 coordinate 2,008, forward strand.
GAATTTAGAGAACCTTAAAATCACAAAGCTCATCCTTGAAGGTGACCACTAACCAGTAACTAAGGACATATAGCAATATGCACTTCACCTATTCCATAAGGTTAAGTGGAAACTTGTGAGCAAAGTTTATAATTGCTTGTAGGGAAATTGGGCCTATACCCATGATTACTTTTTGAGCCACAGAAAGAGAAATACCCAAAGCAAAAATAATATCCATGGGATAATATTCCTCTAAAGATGGAAGTGCTAGGGGATTACCTACAACAACATTGAAATTAAGAATGGCAGTAAATTCTTCTGGGGTCAGGGTGATCTCTTGGTGATTGAAAACAAACATGTGGAAAATGGGGTCCCAATATTGCACAGTAACACTCAAGAAGTTATGGTCAATCCTCACTTTTCTCAAGAAGCTACGAATAGAAAAGGGAGCAAGAATGCTTGAAGTCTAAGAAACTTTTGATTCCAAGATCTTGGACAATTGTTGAATAAAAGAGAGTGACATAGTGAAGTACGACATGAGCAAAGAAGAAGAGAGGTATTTATAGGCCATAACCTTCACCATTCCTCTTCCTACTAGGAGAAAGAATCCAAAACATGTGAGGATGTCCACACAGACCTTAAAACTTTCAAAGTCAATGTCATGGTCTACATAGACCAACTAAGACATGTTCATAGTAATGTCTATTACTAGCTAAGAATCCTACAGGGCAAACATTCATACAGACCATTATGCACCTTATCCGTACAAACTAAGGCTTACCAATGCCAAGTTTACCAAGCAACTCGGCTAAAAGTGATAGAAGAGGGACGGCTACAAAGAACAAAAAATGGCAACTTTCAAGCTCTCAATCTACCATGATGACATAGTGTCTCCAAGTTACTTGTTGTGTCCAAATTGCCACTAGTTACAGATGCACAATTTTCTCCTTATGTTAAGGCCATTGCTTACTCCCCTAGTTTATCAATGACATTTATAACTTCCATCACATGGATGTTCAAAGGCTTTCTTGTATCAACTTTGAAAGTCTTCTGAGCATAAACCTTATCACTAGTTGTTGCAATCTCTATCCCAAGTTAGTATCTATCTATTTCAAACTTTTAAACTTCAGCTTGGAATGTGTCACCTGATCTATAAAGCTTTCTTAAAATTTGAGTCAAAGTCCACCCACTCCTTTCATTTTAGAGGATCTAATTTATATGATTCAATCCAGACAACATCTGTGTCATCATGCCCCTACCAAAAAGAGTTCTACCTGAATGAGTTAAAATCCTCAATCGATAGTCCATTTCCTCTAAATGGAGCCAATCAATGTTATTCATTAATGGTGGCATATTTCCATTGTAAATTGTTGCTAGTTGTATATAAATATGGAGAATTGTATTTCAAAAGATAATAAGATTGTATATATACAATGTCAAAAGTTACAAAAGTTTGTATTTACAAAATACAAGGCCTATTCACAAAGATAATATGGTTGCCATCTACTTCAGTCCTTATTCTCATTCTCATCCTTCATGTCCTCGTCATCAGAAGAAAGCACAAACTTTTTAGAAATCTTCAAAGCTCTTAACTTCCTCTAAGTCTTGCAAAGAGCAGCAACCCTCCTAGTCAGTTCATTTTGCAAAAAAGATAAAGGATTAATGCATCTTTCATATCATGTATACAAAGGTATTTACATAAATTAATTATTATACAAAGAAATACTTATAGTGAGAACCTAAATCTCATTAACCATAGCTTGCCTAAAGGCTTTGATGACTCGAGCAGTCCTCTCTATAGGAGATCTCTTCACCTATCAAGATCAAGATAAAAGAGTGTTATACATAATTGAACCCATTTTATGATCAGTAAAAATCAAAACAAACTTTACTAAGGTGGTGTTCTCTAGCTCAAAAGGCAACACCAAACTATCCTCAATGTGGAGGTGAGTGGAGGACAACTGACCATTTAAGCCATACTACATGTAACTCAACTCTGGCATATCTATCAATATGCCCACAACATCATTTGACAAAGAGGGTTGACTAGCAGTTGGGCTTGGTGCCTCACTTCTAACAAAATGTGTAAGAGGAGTTGAGAACTGAGCTCTTGGGGAACTAAGGACCATCTTTACCCTTTTCTTAAAAGAAAAAGGTCTAGCCTCTAAAGCAGTGGTAGTAGGCTACTACATAAACACACGAGTCAGGGACAAATTTAAAAAATGACAAAAATTAAGCTAAATGACAACATACCAGAGGTCTAGAAGTGTAAGGCACATGAGGTAGTAAATTTGCAGCAGCCTAAAGGGGGTAATCCCCACCTTTATCATCGACCATTGTGTCTTAGATATGCCCATCACAAACTCCATATCATCAAGGTACCTCCCAAACAACATCATGTTAGGAGGATCTTAGGGAATATAGTGCTCCTCTGGATCCATGTGCCAATTTAGCACTCTCTCTCTTAGAAACTAGGAATACACCTCTAGGATAGTCAACGGCAACCTTTGAGAGGACAACTCTCACACAGAGGAAAGAAAATTAGGCATCTCTTTGATACGGAATACCTATCAAGCTAAGTTAACCTGAAAAGGAAAACTAGGTAAGTATGACACCACTTATTCATGAATTCAAAATGAACTACTATATTTACATCCTTGGAGGAACACACACATTAGTCCAAGCTCTTGTGCTCAAATATTGGCGATGATGTGCGAGTGAAGAAGCATTCCAAGCTTTAGAAGTGGGCTTGACCCACCTATCCATCACTAGGTAATAACGAGGAATGTCCAGCTCATATGAGCAAGGTAATAGATGCAGCTTATACACCGAAACCTGTACAAAAGGATGTTAGACCTTAAAAGACAATTAAGCAACTAAGCGATAATGGATAAAAGTGCACAACACTTACCAAGACACCATAAATAAAGCCCTGCATGAATCAATGGCTCTTATTGGTATGAATCACTATGTCCAGGCTTTTGTATATCTAGCCTAAAGAAGAATAGCACGAAGTCTAAGAATGATGCAGTCTACTTGCTCTAGCATAGGCAAAAAGCTCCAACTCACATTGCCATTCACATTTGCAAACAACATGGTTCCTAACAAATACAGGATAAAGGACTTGGCGTATTGATCCACCTCAAGCTGAGCAGTAGGTGAAGCTTCAGCCTAATGCTCACTTAGATTAGTCCAGTAGATGTTCCTTGAGCGATTTTAAGGTACAAAGCCAAATAACTCTCTCCCCTCCTATAGTCAAAAGGTATGGAACCTATAACTCATATTAAATGCAATCTCATAACCAGTACACGACACTCTAGTGATGAATGCCCAGTCAAATGGTGTGATGGTCAGCTCACTAAAAGGCATGTAAAAGGTATGGATTATGTCCATCCATCAATCAAGAAAAGCTAGAAGGGCTTATAGGTCCCTACAAAAGTTGCCTTCAACCAAATGATCAATGAAGGTCTAAAACCCCGTGGTGCACACTTGGTCCCTTACTAGTGTAGGTAGGGAAGCATACCACTATTGCAACCTTGATAATGTGCCCCCATACTTTAGACATGTTTGCAAAGAAAAAGGAACATAGGTAAGTACATTCTGACCTATTTTCATATGGACCTAAAAATCACATATGTCATGTTCGTATGGACTAAGCGGCCTTGGTCCACATGGATTTCTCAAGTAGTAACACAATAACAACCACATAAAATAACATAGATGCTGCATAACACAAATAAAATTATAGTAGACACAAGTCTACATGAACATCACACAGGCACCATAAGGCCATACGGAATCCAAACAACACTTCATTAAGTTCGCACGGACCAACTATCCTATCTCATGCAAATGAGCCCCAAATCCTATTCTAAGCACATTAGAAAAATGAAAAATATGAAGCTCTACATGGACTATATTCTCCCCAGCCCATCAAGTCTACACAGACTTGATGAACCAGAGGGCATTTGCTATGAAGAAGATGACAACCAAAATGCCTAAAATGCTTAGAAAAATGAAATAAAGCAAAGATGAGGAGAAAATATGTACTTAAGGTTAAGTTTTTGAACACACATGCCTTGAGAGGTTTGCCAAAATAGGCATTAGAGCCCTAAATGAAACACCGTTCACCAAAGCAATGTTAGATGACCAATTTACCTTCATAAATGGTATGAAACCTTTTGAAATAGGCATTGTCATGTCCTCGACGTGGATCAGGGACATCAGAGGAGGTGTTGTTGATATCAAAAGGGTTGTTGACAGTGCTAAAGGTAGTAAGAGTACTACCAGAGTGTCACTAACCATTGTCTGGGCATCAGAGGATTCACTAGATTGCAAGGACTCCATAAGGAAAAAAGAATAGAGAGAAAATAGGAAATGAAATTAGAGAAAAATGAAACAAAAGGGAGAAACCCGAAGGTTTTTAGCTATCCCGACACGTTCGTATGGATCTAACTTAACATGTCTATGCAAACCTAACTTAAGACATCCTCATGGACCAAGGATCACAATATTTCCTACTTAAGCCTTAAGTTCGTATGAAGCAATTTAGCATACAATGCTATATTCCTTCATGTTGTCCACATGGACTAACCGTAACCTCTATAACATAGTTCGCATGGCTTTTTTTTGCTTGAGGCATCCGATAACATGGCCCCAAAACACCATGAAATCCATCCAATTAATGTCAAAGTAGAAGATAAGCCTAAAACATAGAGAAACCTGTGCTTAAATAAGAGAATACAAAAGGAATAACTTGTATAAGAAAATATATACGTCATTTTTGGTTAATTAACCAAAAATAATTTTCTTTCCTATATTTTTTTCAAAAATTCATTAAAAGTTATTATTAATCAACCAATACCTTCATTTCATTCAACTTTGAGGCCAATAAGATGAACATGATTTTGTTTAAATAAAAAATACATGTAAATAATCCATTTTTATTCAGTTCTTGAGCTAATAATTAGGATTTCACCCTAATCTTAGCCAAATACCACATATTTATGCCGTTACAAAAAATTTTCAGCACAGGAAAAAACATTTTCAAAGCTAAAAAATGTGTTATTTTAGCTTTGGAAACAAGATCAATTGAAACCAATCAATCTAATTAATTTTACTTTAAACTAATATATTCAGCCTTCACTTCCACATCTGCTTCCACCCAAACACATCTGCAAGATGTTATTTCATAAATAAATTTGCTTGTCACCTAAACTCAATGCTATTTATCTAAAAATGCTAACAAGAATTATTTTGAAAAAATGTTGGCAAATTCCTCATTTTTTAGAAGGAGGGTAACCCTTGACCTTCTCTTCTTTTTGAGCATTTCAAATTCCTCATTTTTAGCTTTCTTTACTTCATGAATAACTTTAAGTTAGTCCTCGAAGCCTTCTTAAAGAATAACTTTGAAAAAGTTTGGTTTAGTTGCCTTCAAACCTCTACCTAAGAAAAAGAAAGCAATAAGTCTTTAACAAGTGCTCTATAACTCCACTTCAACAAAAGAATTTATCTACATGCTAATTTGCGCCACTATGTCCAATTAACATCATTAACCTTCTCTTTTGCACTTATAATGTTTTCTTTAGGATTTAACTACTCGCTCATCCAAATCATCATCAAGCTTCTTTTTTTCACTTCTAATGTTTTCTTTGGGATTTAGCTACTCATTAATCTATATCATCATCAAGCTTTTCTTTTTGCACCTATAATGTTTTCTTTGGGATTCAATTACTCGCTAATCCAGATCATCATCAAGCTTCTCTCTTTGCACTTATAATATTTTTCTAGACAATTAGTTGCACACCAATCTAAGAAACTATTTTCCTCTTCCTTGGAATTTAACATTCCCCCATGATGATGATAGATTTTGTGACATCCCCTACCGAATTCCTGAAGAAACTTGACAGGCGATGCACTTCCCGACAGGTCACCTATCCTAGGATTACTCTAGAGGTAAACTCCTTAACACTTAAGAATTGTTCTAGAACTCTATCAAATATTGCTTAGATGTCCAATCTAATCCTTAATCATATTTATACATGGTCTAACAAACTCATAAAAACTCAATTACAGATATTTTCAAGGTCACAAAAAATTGGGCAGCATAATGGCTACTTGGGTGACATAGCAAAATTTTTTTTCACTCGTTAAAATCACTTCTATAGGTAAACAATCCATAAACCTCCATTTGGACCCTTGTAGTCCCCCAGTCAACATCAGCAAACATTAGAGAGATATCAAAATCATACACATAGAGCCTCAGGCCCACAATTATCAAAATATCAAGCAAACCAAACACAAACATCTCCTGCTTTATATACCTAGCAGCTTCTAAGCAGGCTGACCCAAACCTATAGAAATTTATATGAGTGCCACTACTAGAAAGAAAAAACAACTTTCTTTACCCTTCAACACTTGTATGGCACACTACACGATTATTGAGGCTAGCTTGCTTATCAGTGTTACCTACGCACCGCAACACAGGTACGCTGAGTATAAAACTCAATAGTGAATTTAAACCATTTAAAACATGCATTAACACACACATGTAAGCATAAATAATGGTTTAGGTGTAGTGTGTGAGCAACATGCTAGATGATTAATGCCATTCAAATAACATGTCATATTTTTTTTTGAAATTTACCAAAATGCCATTGGTGTTTATTTATTATATTGTTATAAAAAATTATCATCATTTATTTAAAATTTACATTTTATTCTATTTTAAGTTCATTTCATAGGCCTGACTAGATACAAGACGCTTACAGACACTAGACCAAGAGGGAACTGAAAAGTGTATAATGGCCCATATTTTGAACCCTGACTCTTGCACTGACCTAATATAGCCTATAGGGATGAAATCATAAAAACCTCCCAAGGGGCAAAAGTATTGAGTAACTATGCATAGAGATCAGTCCGTAGGTCTTCCAAGGGTACTGATCATGTCAAATAATTCCTCCATGTCTGCCAAGCAGACTAATGCAGTGGTCCCTCTAAGGACCTTTGCCGTTACACCAGCATAGCCCAAAATATAGTTAAGAATGAGGAGTGTTTGCCCCATAGACTAGTGTAGTGGCTTAATTATAAACCTCAACAGTTGCACTGACCTAGCCTGATGAACAAATAGTCTAGCAGCTGCTAATCCCTAAGTTGACCGATTAACCTATCTAATGAGTGTCTAATTAATGGTCCATCTGACTCCATTTTAAGTTCATTTCTTTACTGATCATCTTTTTATAATATTATAAGTTGAAAAACAAATAGTCAATTTTTGACCTAGACAGTTAAAATTTAAGTCCTTTTTCAATGCCAATTGCATTCATAGTCATGAATTTCCATAGGCCTAAAGCCAAGCCCAAGTAAGCATATCAAATTGCCATATAAATGGCTTTCATGCCAACTTACATAAACATCACATGTTAGGTAACTTTAAGGTACATTTTCATGCCTAAAAGTAGTCCATTTTTCATGCCATTTCAAGCCAATTTCAAGTTCACTTTTCAATCTTTTCAATCCTCTAAAAGTGTCCCATATGTTAATCATTTCATGCAATACTAAGCATGCACATTCACTTAGATCATGCCATAAGAATAATGCCACATTCATGCCACAATTGTCATGCCATTTCACACACATATGTTAGTTAGGCCATACCTCATTTCATGCTATTTAACCTTGCCAAGCTTTTAGCCAATAGCCATAATTTGCCTTAAAAATGCTTGCAATCACATTCAAGCACACATATACACATTAAATACCATATAAGTATGACTATGCACACATTATGCCTTTGCCATGTAAACTAAGCCAACATACATTGTAATCATGCCTCGGCCGTATTACATATACACACATAAGCCTTAGTTTACTAAGCTCTTTATCTACACCTCACATGCCATTAATGGCAAGACAAATACCATTCCATAGGCTAAGTACACATGCCATTCACCTAGCATACCTACCAAGAAACCTCTCGGCCATAAGAAGACACACACTAAAACTCATAACTCTTATTACCTACATATAAACTCATAACTCTAACTACCTACACATACATTTCATCCATCTTTCACACCATATACCTTAAAAATCATGTCAAATTACCAAAACAAACTATGCACACCTACATAAACAAGGACAAAGCTTATGGCTAAGAGGAGAAATTACCCTTCTATGCATTTCTTCCCTTAAATCAACATTCTAATCATGCTTCACACATAGCACTAACTTAATTATGTAACTAAATCACCAATTCACACACTTTAGCCACAAAACACACCATTTCCATATAAGGAATCCTAAC
>CANXYI011513702.1:0-11852 GCA_948208565.1 Hura crepitans
TTGAATTAATTAAATAATTAAAATGGTCATGAATATAAAATTAAGCATAATTGGATAATAATTCTTGAGTAATTGATGAGATACAAACTTAAGGGCATTTTGCTCATTCTACACATATGTTGTTAAATAAATTGATTAATGTAAAGTATTCATGCTATGAATAATAATAACTATTTTGAATAATTTATAAGAGTCAAAAAAGCTATTTCATAACATATAAATGCCTTACGATTATTTTAGTAATTTGTCACCACGTTATATAAATTGAATCTAATGACTTGGTAAACTCAGTTACTAGACTACACATGTATAAAAAGATATAATATAATGGTTTAAATGCTTTATGTTCACAACTAAGTATCTCGTATACTCAGTGTATCTATTTTGGTGCACAGATACTCAAGAGTGGAATCCGGCCTCATGAAGTGTGTTGATAAGAGTTCAAAGGATACCCATGAAGGAATATAAAGTAAATGTTGTACAATTTTGATATCCATATACCTAGGTGGGAATTAGGTAGAAACCATGTATTTAGGTTCTTTAAGTGTGATGTATATAAGTATGAATAAACTATGGATGTAAATAAAATAGAACTATATGTCTTCCTTGTGAATGTATGTTCAGAAATGATGCTTGTTGATGATGTGATCCTGAGGCTTTATATATGTATGTTTTATCTGTGGCCTGAGGCTTATGATTGCTGTGTGATAGTTGCTAATCTTAGGATGAGAATGGGTGACTAGATAGGTCCAAAAGTTGTGAAATGTTCATGGAAGTCTTTAAATAGGTTTTAAAATTTTTGGGTAGGAACTCAGATATCTATTATACTATTGGAATTTCTAAAATTTTTGTGAATGACCCATAATTACCTTGAATTGACATCATTTGTATGGATACAACTTATGTAAGGTATAAAACCAAAGAGAAAGTCAATTTGAAAACAAAGTATGTTAAATTGATGTAAAGTAATGCAAGTTAAATGAATCATAGTACTGGCCAATGTTAGGATGGGTGACTTAGGAGTGCGTGTATCACATATGTGTTTACTTAGGGAATTTATTAGAGGGTGTCATATTTGGTGGTATCTTAGCCTAGGTTTAATGTTCCTCAGTAGAGTACATGGATATAAAATGTTTAAGTTTCTAATTCCTTTAAACTATTACATTGTTCGAGGCTAATAAGTTTTTCTTTTGTAGTAAGTATATGGCTGATCAGGCACATAAAGGAGGGCCTAAAGAGGTTGCTAGTTTTACACCAGCTGTAATTCAGGGGGCAAGCAATATATTTGTACCTGAACCTAATGATACTACATAGTAGCCTCGACCACCTGAGCTTAGTCAATAGCAGGCTGAAGCATCACCTAACTTGTTGCAATAAATAGTAAATTAGCTCTAACAAACTTTTACTTCTACTGCTCCACTTCTACCTCCTCTAGTACCAATACCACCTCCACCACAAGCTCTCTTATAGAAAACTCCTTTAGAGAGGTTAAGGAAGATGGGGCAATAAACTTCCTGGGGAGGCGGGAGAATGATGCTGCTAAAGTTAAGTACTAGCTAGATAGGGCATTTAGAGTTCTAGAGTAGTTAAATTATTCTGAGGATGAGAATCTACAGTGTGCTATTTATAGAAGCTCATAACTAGTGGAATATTACAAAGAGAAGAAAAACACAAGCAGAGTCGACTTAGGAATTTTTCTTGAAGGAGTTTAAGAAAAGATACATACCTGACTCTTACAAGGATAAAAAGAGACAAGAATTCCTAGATTTGAGGCAATGTAGGGGAACAATGTTAGAATTTGAAAAGGATTTTACTAGACTTCTGAAGTATGCTAAGGAATTCATTCATAATGAGGAGGAGAAATGTAAGAGATTTCTTGCATGATTGAATGTGGAGCTGAGGATGAAGATATCTAATGTTAAAGAGAGGGATTTTGCTATAGTAGTATTAGCATCATATGACATGGATGAAATGGTATAGGAAAAGAGGGACCTCTTTTAAAGAAAGAGATAGTTTTCTATGGGATAGTCTAGTGCAATATCAAGAGATGGAAAGAAAATGAGAGAGGGTTGGTTACAAGCATAGTCTCAACCTAGGTCTCACTATGAGATAGGATATAAGAGGTTAAGACAGGTACAGAGTCAAAGGTTAGAACAAGCTTCAGCTATTAGACCTCGATTGCCTCTTTAGGCTAGTAATACTTTGACTATAGGGGGCAATAGGAATAGACCTCCCATATATGCCACTTGTCAATGAAGGCACTGGGGCCAGTGTAGAACAAGTCAACATAGGGAATATTTCCAGTGTGGTTATATAGATCATTATAGAAAAGATTGTCCTCAGAAACAAGTGGAGGGTAATCAGACATAGACTTCTAATGTTGCACCACAAAATAGAGGATAGAGGTAGAATAGGGGTCAGCAGCCTAATGCTAGCTAAGGCACTAGATTAGAAGCTCGTGCTCTAGTGAGGCAGTATGCTATCAGAGCTAGAGAAGGGGCTGCAGCACCATATATTATTACTAGTACATTTTATTTATTTGATGTTACAATTTTAGCTTTACTTGATCCTTGATCTACACAATCTTATGTATGCATTGAACAAGCATAGAATAGGGGATTAGAACTTGAAAATGTTGATGTTGATATTAGAGTTAGTAATCCTATGGGATAAAGTGTTACTATGAACAAGATATATAGACAATGTCCTTTAGTGATTTAGGGATATAGTTTCTTAGCTCACTTAATTGAATTGCCTTTAATGAATTTGATCTAATATTAGGAATGGACTAGTTGACTAAACATCAGACCATCATTGATTGTAGACATAATAAATTTACCTTCCAAACTGTAGAGGGATTGACAATGATAGTGGACAGTGAGACACATTTATTGAATAATCTTATTTCTGCTATTAAGCCACAAAAACACCTTCAAAAAGGTTGTAAGGCATACTTGGCCTATATTGTTGACATGAATGTTTCCAACTTTGAGCTTGAGAACATTCTAGTTGTATTAGAATTCTTTGATGTCTTTCCTAAATAGTTGATAGGTTTACCACCTCAAAGAGAGCTTGATTTTGAGAATAAGGTATATCCTGGTACAGCCCTAATATCTATTGCTCCTTATAGAATGGCACCTGCTGAGTTAAAAGAACTAAAGGTACAGTTGCAAGAACTGCTAGAGAAAAGTTTTATCCAACATAGTATATTTCCTTGAGGAGTACCTATGTTGTTTGTAAAGAAGAAAGATGAGTCACTCAGGTTATGTATTAACTATAAGCAGCTGAACAAAATGACTATGAAGAATAAGTATCCATTGCCTAGAATAGATGAACTCTTTGATAAGTTGAGAGGGGTAGGTGTATTTTCTAAGATTGATTTGAGATCTTCATATTGTTAGTTGAGGATTAAGGAGACTAGCAAACATAAAACTACTTTCAAAACCCAATATGAGCATTATGAGCTTTTGGTGATGCTATTTAGGCTCACCAATACTCCAACATCTTTCATGGATCTCATGAATTAAGTTTTCCAGCCTTGTCTAGATTAGTTCATAGTGGTATTCATAGATGATATCCTGGTGTATTTTAAAAGCTAGGAAGAGCATGAATAGCATCTCCGGGTGGTGTTGTAGACCTTGAGAGAGAGCCAGTTGTATACAAAACATAATACGTGTGAGTTTTGGCTGAGGGAAGTTACTTTTCTAAGCCATGTAGTTTCAGTTGAGGAAATCAAAGTTAATCCCAATAAAGTGAAAGCATTTCTAGAATGGGAACCATTTAAAAATGTTATGGAGGTGAGAAGTTTTCTGGGTTTAGCTTGGCACTATAGGAGATTTGTAAAAGGATTCTCCATCATGCCACTCATTTAACTAGACTAATCATAAAGGATGTAAAATTTGTGTGGGATGATAAATGTCAAGCCACTTTTGATTAGCTGAAATAGATGTTGACAAAGGCTCTTATCTTAATTCAGCTTGAGCAGTGTAGGGATTTTGTGATATATAGTGATGCTTCACTAAATGGCTTAAGCAGTGTATTGATGTAAGATGGAAAAGTAGTGGCTTATGCTTTAAGGCCATTGAAGCCACATGAGAGAAACTATTTTACTAAGGATTTGGAGCTAGCTACTATTGTGTTTGCTTTGAAAATCTAGAGACTGTATCTATATTGTGGGAAGTGTTATATATATATTGATCATAAAAGCATGAAATACCTCTTTACATAAAAAGAACTGAACTTGAGATAGAAAAGGTGGTTAGAATTAATTAAAGATTATGATCGGATCATTGATTATCATCTGGTAAAAGTAAATATGGGGATTAATGCCTTAAGCAGGAAATTTATGTTGACTTTGAAAGTTATGAATGTTAGGTTATAGTATACTTAAGTGGATGTTGTATTGGCTTAGTTACAAGTGAAGTCAGAATTTAGGCAATGGATCAAAGAGAATTAGACAAAAGATGATTAGATGGTTTAGATAATTAGCAAAACTAAAGAGGGGAAGGCTATAGGGTTTGAGTTAACTGAGGATAGGTATTTGTACTATGATAACAAGTTGTGAATACCTAGTACTGATGACTTGAGATTACAATTACGTAAAGAGGCACATAAACCTCCTTATTCTATGCACCTAAGGAGCACGAAGATGTATTGGGATTTGAAATCCCAGTATTAGTGTCCTAGTATAAAGGAAGATGTAGCAGAATATGTTGCTAGGTGTTTGACATGTCAGCAGGTAGAAGCTAAGCATCAGGTTCCTTATGGCTTGTTACATCCTATGGTCATGCCAAAATAGAAATGGGAAAAAGTGATTATGGATTTTGTGATAGGTTTGCCTATGACTAGAGCTAAGTGTGATGTTGTACAGATAATAGTGGATAGATTTACTAAGATAACACATTTTATCCTTATTAGAATAGATTACTTTTTGGAAAAATTTCCTAAACTATATGTGGATGAGATAGTGACACTACATAGTGTGCTAGTGACTATCATTTCTGACAGAGATCCTTACTTTACTTCCAAATTCTAGAAGAGGTTAAAGGAGGCATTCGGTACTAGATTGACTTACAGCATAGCATTTCATTCTCAAACTAATGGACAATTAGAGAGGATGATATAGATACTACAAGATATGCTGCGAGGCTATGCTATAAAGTTTAAAGGTAGCTAGGATAAGTACTTATCTTTGGTAGAGTTTGCTTAAATAATAGCTACTAGTCCAGTTTGGGAATGGCACCATATGAGGCATTATGTGGTAGATGATGCATAACTCTCTTTATGTTAGAGTGAAGCTAGGAGAAGTAAAATTATTAGTGTTGAATTGATTTGAGATGTTGAAGAAAAAGTAAAAATAGTTAGTGAGAGGCTAAAGGTAATAATTGATAGACAAAAATCATATGCTAACTAGAAGTGGAAAGACATTGAAAATGCAGTTGGTGATAAAGTATTCTTAAAGGTTTCTCCTTAAAAGAAAATACTAAGGTTTGGTAAAAAGGGGAAACTGAGTCCTAAGTTTATTGGGCCATACAATATTACAGAGAGGGTCAGACCTCTAGCATATAGGCTAGCATTACCACCTGAGTTATAGCAAATTCACAATGTATTCCATATTTCTATGCTCAGAAGGTATAGATTAGATCCTCCACATGTTATTCTAATGTCGGATGTCAAGGTATAGCCTGATTTCAGTTATAAAGAGGAACCGATTCAAATTTTGACTCGGGAGGTAAAACAACTATAGAATAAAACCATACCACTAGTTAAGGTGCTTTAGAGGCATCACAATATAGAAGAAGCTACCTAGGACCCAAAGGAGTTGATGAAACCACAATATCCATAGTTATTTGCTTAAGTTAATTTTATGGATGATATTTATTTAAAAGGGGACGAAATGTAACACTCATGATTTGAGGCTCTATGAATAGTGCCATAGGGTCCGAGAAGTGTCCTAAGGTTGTCGGGTCACTTACACGTTGATCGAGGTAGTGGCACTGGTTATGAAACTTTGAGGGCTTTAAGTTGATGAAAAAGTTAAAATTTTAAAATTTAACAGAACCAATAATTCATTGTAGATAATAAAGAATGCATTTGTGTACTAAATATTTTTCAGGCCAGCATTGAATTGGGATTTGCCCTGACGGACTAGAAAATAATGGACTCAAAAGCTAAAAAATTCCACTTGGATCCACTAGTGAAAGAATTTTGGATTCTGAGGTCATTTGCAAATTCTCATAATTTTTTAGGTTGGCACACAAATTGAGGCAGTTTAAAAACTATCTTAATGGTAGAATCTAGCCATAAAAAATTATGAGCAAATAAAAGTGATTAAAATATGAATTTTAAAATGAACAATATAATTTTTGAGGTCTTAGTGAATTACTTTGAATTTTTTAAGTTTGCTAAAAAACTGAGATGATTTTGGGAAGTGTTGAGATAACCCTTGTCATGTCTAAGGGGACTAAAGAGGCTTTCCAAGTGGCAAACCTCACTTGTCACATGGGTTTTCCACTTGGGATGAAGAAAAATCATCTTCTTCCTCCTATCCTTGTTATTGCCGATGCTAAGGGAGAAGTAAACTAGGAATAACTTTTTCATCTCTTCACCAAAAATGGTGATTCAAGCTACTAAATTCTATTTTTTTTGTTAGTCACTTTAGGGAAAAAGAATCAGGCAAAAAGGACTTCTCAATTAGGAGATAAAATTCATCAAATGCTCACTAGTTCAGATAGTCTAGAATGCTAGCCCATATGCCAATTTATGGCTATTTCTCCTCCATTTCTTAGGTTTTTGGCTACCATTAAATGATAGATCATGCCTAACACTTGTGTAATTATGTATGTGAGGTGCTTGTGGCAATTGGATGACATATTGAAGTCCACGTATAAAGAGGAAAGTCACCGTTGATGCTAGATAGTCTAGTGTTCTTATGGATTGAAGGATCTTTTCTCATTTGTAAGTGAACTTCAAGCTTTTCTTTCATGCAATGAGGTGCCTAAGATAATGAACAATAGTTTAGGATGGCTGAGATGTTAAGTTTCTAAATAATTTCTTTAATGTGAAGTTGATTAAATGAGGACTTAATGAATTAGGGAGCAAAGGTTTAAAGAACATAGAAATTTAACTTTAATTGCTGGATGATTTTTGTGTGTATGAATGTTTGGATGGGATATATGATGCCTAGAACATGAATTAAGGATTTCTTGCCAAGTTAGAATGTGAATTATTATAATGCTAATTAGAAAATGTTAGGAGAAGTATCTCCCATGCTTGTACCCGAGAACAACCATGGATGAATATTATGTGTGATGTTATGTAACATATGAAAATTGGCATAAAATTAGGTATGAATGTGTTTATTTATGTTCATGGCATATATGTGTGGATGGATATTGATATATGGTGGAAAGGAAATGGAACTATGCATAATTTTCCTTCATAACCTAAGAGCATGTTGTTGGCAATATGGCATGTAATGTAGCTTATTGAAGTGATAGGCATATGAAATTATATTGTTTAAGGCAATTGGCTTATAATGACCTTAAATTGAATAATGCATATGGCATGTTGATCTATTAAATAAAGTTTGAGAATGTATCCTTAGTTGACTAAAAAGGATGAACTAAAACATATGGCTACGACCTAGAACAATTACTTAAAAAGATGCTTGAAATGGACTATGAGAATTAAACATTAACTTGTGCCTTTGGGGCTAGATTTGAGATATATGTATCAATGGTAGTTGTGCCTATTGATTGGCCTTGGAAGTGCCCTAGATATGATTGGCTTTGGACCTATGAATATGCTTAATAAGATGCAAAAAACTGTGCTAAATTTGGACTTAATACAGTCCCAAAAAATGTGTCATGAAAAGTGGTCGAAGAGGCATGTAACTATCTAGTTGACCATTACTTGAACAAAAAATGTCATTGGATAGGAAGGTTTAATTCCTTAAGAAATAATGCTATGATAAATTGTAACATATTAAACCTTGTATATTGGTAATAATAGAACTTAAAATTTATTTGGGGTTTTTACCGGTAGAGCCAAAATGTTGCTATATCAAACTGGCTGAAAAATAAGCTTCGTAATAAAATTTATTACTGTCCATTATTGTATCTTAAATATTATAAGAACACTATTGGGCAATAATTAGACTCAAAATGAGCTACTTTGCACATTAGTTAGACACCCACTAGATGGGTTAACAAATAAACTTAGGGATTTAGCAGCTCCTAGTTTTCTAATGTTCAGGCAATGATATTTCATTGTAGCTAGGTAGGCTTGTATGCTGATCTCTATTATGTTAGATAGTTCTTGAGATTATTGGTGGCTAGAGAGGCTTATGGGTTAATCTCCATTATGTCACATATGCTGATACAATAGCATAAGTCAAGAACGGGGACAACTACCCTTATTTATTTTCACTTTAGGTCCAGTGTTTGTAAGTTTCATCTTTCTAGTTAGGCCTATGAATTAAATTAAGTGAATAATCAAAATTGTGGTGAAAATAAAATTAAGCATAATTGGGTAATAATTCCTGAGTAATTGATGAAATATAGACTTAAGGGAATTTTGGTCATTTGACACATATGTTGTTAAATAAATTGATTAATGTAAAGTATGCATGCTATGAATATTAATAACTATTTTAAATAATTTATGTGAGTCAAAAAGGTTATTTCATGACATATAAATGCCATAGGGGTATTTTAGTAGTTTGGCACCATATTATATAATTTGAATCAAATGTCTTGGTAATTCAGTTATTAGACTGCACATGTATGGAAAGATATAATACCATGGTTTAAATGCTTTGTGTTCACCACTAAGTATCTCATATAGTCAGCATACCTATTTTGGTGCGTAGGTACTCAAGAGCGAAATCTTGCCTCATGAAGCATGTTAACAAGAGTTCAGAGGATACCCGTGAAAGAATATAAAGTAAATGTTGTATAGTTTTGATATCCATGTACCTAGGTGGGAATTAGGTAGAAACCATGTATTTAAGTTCTATAAATGTGATGTATATAAGTATACATAAACTGTGGAAGTAAATAAAATAGTACTGTATGTTTTCCTTATGGATGCATGTTCACAAATGATGCTTGTTGATAATATGAGCCTGAGGTTTTATATATGTATGTTTTTATTTATGGCCTGAGGCCTATGATTGCTGCATGATAGTTGCAAATGTTAGGCTAAGAATAGAGGACCAGATAGGTCTAAGAGTTGTGAAATGTTTATGGAAGTGTTTAAAGAGGTTTTAAAATTTTAAGATAGGAACCCGAACAATGATTACGCTACCGAAATTTCTAAACTTTTTTTGAATGAGCCATAATTACCTGAAATTGACATTATTTGCATGGATACAACATAAGTAAGGTATAAAACCATAGCGAAGTCAATTTGGAAATAAAGTATGTTAAACTAATGTAAAGTAATGCAAGTTAAATGAATGGTACTAGTGGCTAATATTAAGATGGATGACCTAAGAGTACGTGCATCACCTATGGGGTTTCTTAGGGAATCTAATAAGGAGTGTCACAGCTGACCATTATATCAAAACCAAGGTCATCTGACATTAGACCCTAATCTATAACCTATGTTGTGTAGATGTAAGAATGTGTTGATCTATAACCTAATTTATAACCCGTGTTGTGTAGATATAAATTAAAGATATGGAATGTACCTACTATAACATCTATGGCATCTGCCTCTTCTCTAGCTCGTATGGCATACTATCTGGCTAGACCTATACTTTCTGACTTATCCTTCTAACTAGCCTTAGCTCTGTACCCAGCATCCCTCTTATCTTGCTTCTGTGAAGGATTATACAGTCTCACTGGGCAATCTCTCTAAAAATGCTCTCTAGAGTTACAACCCCAATAAAACTCCTATCCTATTCTTCTAACAAATAACATAGTGTTTCTTCAGACATGTCTAATAAACTGGAGTTAAAACACTACTAGTAGTAGATCTAAAAGCACTTGAATCTAAGTTTATGCTCTAGAACCCTATCCTTATCTTTGAGATTGATCTGACTTCCTACTTTATTGATGTTTGGACTGACCCCCTTTCTATTTCTTATCAATTATATAACTAGAACTACAATGTCCATGGCCAAAAGACCTTTTCTTGAAGCTATCTCTCTTTTATTTTAGGTAATTTGCCATTTTAGTTGCATGACAAGTAGCTATCACTGCTAAAAAATCCCTGATTTGCATGAAAGCAACTTGTTGCATAACAACTATATTTAACCTTTTCTCAAAATTCTTGCAGTGGCCTTCTTCTATAACCACCATTGCCTTAGCATATCTACTCAAATGAGTAAACTCCTTCTCATACTCAGATATAAACCTATGCCTCTACCTTAAATCCGCAAACTCATGATACTTCTAATCTAGATAATACGTGATTATATACTTCTTCTTGAATTCTTTAAGAAGGAACTCCCAAGTAAGATCATTAGCTACCTTATGCTCTGTAGTGGCCTCCCACCGCTTCAAAGCTTCCTCTAAAAAAATAGAAGTAATGAATGCAGTATACTCCTCCTAAGGACACCTCAATTACTGTATAATTATGAGCATCTAATCTAGCCAATAATTAGCTTTACTCGACTCATCCAGCTCTTTACCTTTGAAGTACCCAGCCCCATTCTTCAATAACCATTCCTTGTATGTCTTCTAGAAAGCATGTTGCTCTCAAGGTACTAGAGGTGGAGCTATGTGTACCATACTAACAATAATAGCAATAGCTGTAGTAGTTACAGCAACTATTGTCACCTACCTGACTGACTCCAACATAGTCTTTAGCTAAGCTAGCTGACCTTGCTATCTAGGTGCAACATGTCCCATATCACTAGAGGTCACATGCTCTAGTTATGCCCCTCATTGTGCAATAGTCATAGGAGCATGGCTCTCCACTTCTTCCTCTTCACTTCAAGTCATACTATGGCTTATCCCCATATCTGATAGGTAAGAGAAACATATTATAACCTCACATGTAAAGGGTTATGGTGTAAATATACTATAGTGCTCTTGTGTAACCTATAGGTTTGATACCACTAAGTGTAGCACGCTTTACCCGATCCGTACACCAAACCCGAGTAGGTAGCGCCGCAGCAAAATGATATCCAATTTTGCTACCTATATGACCCGATTAATATAAAACCATTTGTTAAATGAATAATTCCTTAACTTATGGAGTTGTAAAAACATTGAAAGTCATTTAGAACATTTTACGAGGCAACTAATAGGATTATTGTGTCAAAAATCTGTCAGCATAATGGCGGTACCAGGACACATTCCCAAATAGTAAACCTATGAAAAATACTTCTCTAAAAACATACAACATATCTCAACATCATATGGGTCCTCTTGACCCTCTAAAGTTCATCAGAAACATAGAGCCTTAAGCTTAACTCAAACAACATTCTCACATGGAATATCCCAAGTTATCACACAATTCATGCAAGAAATTAAAGCTTTTACAATTTTACAGTTTCAGTTAAAAAATGAAAACCAAAGTTTTTAAATTAGGCCTAATCCCTCTCAAATCATAAGAGCAATGCTAATATTATTTACATCCATATCATTTTACAAAAAGAAACAACAAGTACCTAAGAAGGGCAATTTTTGCATTCTCCTATGGCATAGAAGCTTTGACTCTAATTTATAGCTCTATTACCTACACATAACAAATAAACAATGTGCTAAGCTATCATTTAATGGTGTAATCACTTTAACTAAGTATAGAAATTAAAAACATACACTTATGCAATATGAGCCAAATGAGTCATTTCATAATCATATATAAACATACATATATATATATATATATATATATAT
>CANXYI011513756.1:0-10075 GCA_948208565.1 Hura crepitans
AAACTTGCCGAAGGTAGTAATGAATATTTACAATGGAGGAGGGCAGATTCACTAGTGAAGTCATAGATCCTAGGGTCTATTTTTGAAGATCTTATGGATACATGCATATACTCTCCAATCGCACAACAATTGTGAGAGGAAATTAAGATGATGTATAGAGTATGCAACGGGTCACTCCTATAAAAAATCTAAAGAGAAATAAGTGCTATGCAATAAGGTGGAGATACTGTTACTATCTACTATTATAAGCTTAAAAGGTGTTAGGAAGAACCCAATCAATTAAAACCATTACCTATATGTGAATGCCAAGGATGCACATGTGGCATATCAAAGAAGATAGTAGATTTGGATGCTTCGACCAAGCTAATACAGTTCTTGATGAGGTTAAATAACACCTTTGAAGTAGTAACAAGCCAAATATTGATGATGGACCCTTTTCCATTAGTGCTAAAAGCATACTCAACCATATTACATGTTGAAACATAAAAGGAGATAAACATCAATGGAATTAATGGAGTTAAAAGCAATGATTTAATGGCAAAGTTGAATTTTAAGTCTAAGAATGCTGGAGGAAGAGGCAATTTTAGGAAAAGGGACTTCAAAAGAGGAGATAGATATTGTGAACATTGTCACGCCTAAAACCATACTAAGGATACTTGTTTCAAGTTACATGGATTCCCAGAATGGTTTAAAGAGTTGAAGAACAAAAGAGATAAGGTCAAAGGAAAAAATGCAGTAGCTAACTTGACAAGTAATGATGACACACCATTTGATGATAAAGAAGGAATTAATCTGCATGATAAGAATGATGAATGGTCTAATGCTTTTTCATCTTTTATGAGAAGGGAGTTTAACAAGTTCATGAAAGGCTAAGTGAGCAAAGAACGAGAGCACCTGAATTTTGCATGTAGTGCAAGTCAATATGTTCCTGAATATGCAGTGTCACATATCATACTACTTTTAGCTCATTAAGTCAAAAGATGAGAATAGGGGCTTGGATATATTGTAACACTAGTTTAATGCACCATCTAACATTTATTGGTCTAAAATCACCAGTACACCTCCCTGATGCTAGTGTTCAAACAACAAATAAGTCTGGGAAAGTTAAACTACACCCTTAGATAGTCCTATGATATGCTATACTTACCCTCTTTCAAATATAACTTCTTATTGTGCATAAGTTGATCCAAGCAACTAATGTATTCTTTACATTCCTACCTAACTATTGTCTTATACAAAACCAGATGAATGTTGATATTCTTGCAATTAGTAGAGTCTTAGGATCATTATACATGCTTGATGACTAATCATTTGAGGAAGGAGTTCTTAAGAATGCTAGATCTAAATATAAAAGCATTGATTCATTGAAAGAAGTGATATGCAATACTTGTAATGAGAATGTATCCAGTTGTAATTAGGAACAGATAACTCTTTGGCATAACAGACTTGGCCATGCTTCATCTTTTGTTCTCAAACATTTGTCATTTCTATCAAATAAAGACTTAGAATCTCTTGAGGTCTGTGATATATGTCATAATGCTAAACAACACAGATTACCATTTCTAGACAGTAAAAATATACATGCTAATAGATATTTTGATTTGATACACATAGATCTTTGGGGACCTTATACAGTTCCTGCATTGAATGGTGGTAGATATGTCCTCACAATTATTGATAATTTTAGTAGAAGTACATGGACTCTTTTACTCAAGGATAAGAGTCAAGCTTATAATGTTCTTAAGAACTTTTGTAAAATGGTCAAAACATAGTTTACCAATAGAATAAAGGGCATAAGGTTTGATAATGGTTCAGAATTTATTAACAGTCAATGTAGACAGTTATTTGCAAACCTAGGAATCATTCATTATAGAACCTGTGTATACTCCCCTCAACAAAATGGCATAGTGGAAAGGAAGCACAAATCTTTATTGCAGATTGCTAGAGCATTGTTATACCAAGCAAATCTTTCAAAACAACTCTAGTCTGATGTTATCCTGACTGCTACACATATTCTAAATAGATTGCCTAGTTTTATTCTAAATTGGAATATCCCCTTTGAGCTATTGTATGGACATAAACCAAACTTTGAAAGGCTAAAGTCTTTTGGTTGTTTAGTTTATGTCACAAATGCTAATCCTCATAAGGACAAACTAGATCCTAGGTTTACTAGATTTAGACTCATATAAGATCATGATCTCTAGAGATGTTATCTTCTATGAAAATATATTCCCATACAAGCAAGAGACTGACTCTTAGCTTTTCAACCCTACTTCAAATACCTCATTGCAAGATGATTTAGGAGTAGAAGATCATTATTACCTAGAGTCAACATTGCCCATCAATCCTAACATCACAGACATTAATGACCATCAACCCCAATTTATTTTTTCCCAAAACACACATTTTTCTTCTTTACCAGCTCAGTTAACTCCATAATTAAGAGTGAGCACTAGAGCCAGAACCAAACCATTTTACCTTCAAGATTTTGTATGCCATAGCAGTCTTTAATACACATGTACCAAAATCTTTCTTGATTGATTCTGCATACAAATATTCTTACAGGCTAAACACTTTTCCCTATCATCGGTCTTCCTCATTTTCACCCTCTTACATGTCCTTTTTAGCTAATGTGTCAGATGTCATTGCACCTAGATGTTATCAACAAGCTGCACAATTTTCAACATGGAGAGATGCAATACAGAATGAACTAGATGCTCTAGAGGCTAATCAAACTTGGGAAATCACTACCTTGCCACTAGACAAACAAGTTATAGGCAACAAATGGGTTTATAAACTAAAACTCAATCCAAATGGCACTACAAGGATTTAATCAAAATGAGGGCTTATACTACTTTGAAAGTTTTTTCCTAGTTGCCAAACTTGTTACTGTTAGAATTTTTTTGGCCATGGCAACTGTAAAAACTTGGCCCATCCATCAATTAGACATCAATAATGCCTTCTTACATGGATTCTTGGATAAAAAAGTCTACTTGTTGCCACCTCCAGGATACACAAAGACATTACAAGGACAAGTATGCAAGCTAAAAAAAATCTTTATATGGCCTTAAGCAAGCCTCTCAATAGTGGAATGCTGAATTTACTAAGAAACTTCTTGCCTTTAGATTTATACAATCCTCAAGTGATCATTGTTTATTCATTCACACATCTACAAATTCATTTATGGCATTACTGGTATATGTAGATGACTACTTTATAACTGGTAATTTTGAACAGTCTATTACACAGGTCAAGAAATATCTACATGACAAGTTCACCATTAAAGATTTAGGATATGAAAAATACTTTTTAGGCTTGGAAATTTCAAGATATGATAAGGGTACTTATATATCCCAGAGAAAATATGCTCATGATCTCATTTCTAATACAGGTCTCACTAATGCTAAACTTGTTTCCACCCTAATTCCTAAGCATTTTTAATTTGATGCTAAATCTCCACCTGCTAACAATTTAGAACTTTACAGGAGGCTAATTAGTAGGCTCTTATATCTCAACATCTCTAGACCTGATATTAGCTATACCATTCAACAGCTGAGTTAATTTGTTCAGTGTCCTCTAAAATGTCACTGGGAAGCTGCTGTTCATGTTATTTGATATGTCAAAGGAGCACCATCTAAGGGGTTGTTTTATCTTGCTTATACTAATTTCAAAGTCGAAGCATACTCAGATAGAGACAAGGCAGCTTGCCCAGTATCCAGGAAAAGCTTAATAGGATTTTATATTTTTATGGGAGGGGCATTAATCTCATGGAAAATAAAAAAATAAAGTGTTGTTAGTCATAGTTCTTGCGAAATAGAATACAGAAGCTTTGCTAGTACAGTCTGCGAGCTACTATAGATCTCCTATATTCTTAAAGATCTTCACATTTTAGTTTCAATTCTTATTTCTCTTTGGTGTGATAATAAATCTATAATACACATCATCTCTAACCTAGTTTTTCATGAGTGCACCAAGCATTTAGAGATTGATCTGCATATTATCTGTGACAAATACAAAGAAGGCTTTATTCTTCCTTAGCACATTTCTACAACTAATCAACTAGCTGATATCTTTACAAAATCTCTACATTTCCCATAGTTTTCATACCTGGCTTTCAAGTTGGGTTTGATAGATCCTAATCAAGCTCCAACTTGAGGGGGGATGTAAAAGATAGTTAAATAGTTAGTTAGCTGGAGTTAGTTGTAACAATTTCATATATTCATTTCTTATGAAGAATCTGTTATGCTGAGGTGGCATAGCAGTTACATTCTTCTTTGTATAAATAAGTCACTCATGTAAACATTAAATTATATGCTTGATATACAATATAACTGAAGCATAAGTCTAAAAGCTTCATCATACTTTCTACTCTAAAGTAGAACAGAAGATATTTTCTATCTTGGTAACACTTATAATAATGAAATTAATGTAGTAATATTTAGGGCGAAGGTGTAAAAGTATCATTGTATTTTTTTGAAATAGAGCATATTTGTCTATTAACATTTTTGTTAAAAAATGCCCTACCATTAAAAAACTAGTGGAAATTTGCCCCTTTTTATTTTGTAATAGAAAGGATATATTTGAACCTAAAAAAGTAACAGCTTTCGTTACAAAAAAAGGATAGATTTGCATTAATTCTAGATGATAGGGTACTTTTGCATTAGTGTTTAGTGGTAATGGATTTTTTTAACCAAAAAAAAAAGTTAAAGGGCAATATGCTTTGTTTTAAAAAAAATTAAGAGATATTTTTGCACCTTCTTTCTAATATTTAATATATTGTTAACATTAGAAAATGGATAAAAAGATTAAAAAAGTTAAAGATGAGTGGACTAAAAATCGAGATAATGCTTCTTTTGTTATTATGTATTCCTATATTATTGTTAAAAAATCTTAGTTTAGCTTACATAACCTAAAAACTCTAATCTTAAAACTTAGAAGTTTGAAAATTTGTTAAACATAGAATCATTTTGATAATTTGATTTCATGAGTTGGCATTATACAAAAGTGGTGTCTTCCAATTTTAATTGTACTTGTTTAATATTTCTAATTCTATTTAAAAATAAAATTGTATTTCCTTATTATGTGTCTATGCATTTATTTTATGAATTTTTGATAGATGTTTATTAAGTAAGATATGCTTAATTGATTGTACACATATGTCTATATGTTATTTAAATTAAAAAAAATAAAAATTTTACATTTTGAAAAAACTTGAATTTAATTATCTAAAATACTAAATTGTAATTATTTAGAAATAAAATATCATATTGAATTGTCTTGAATTTTTGAGACATAATATGAAGATTCAATTTTTTAATACAACTATAGAACTTTAATTTAAAAATAATCGATCTTCAAAATAATATTAAAAATTTTATAATTTTTTATTTGAATCTAACTGTATATACCCTATTAATAAGCATTTAATCTCATTATTAGTTGGAAGAAGTTAAAGATTTTGCATGTGTTAGACAATATGGTTAAATTCACAATCTAAAATTATTTTTTATTATTAAAAGGATATATTTTGTTATTTTTTAATTACATAATTAGTTAACGAAGGTAGAAATCAAATGTAGTAAATTGAAAAAATAGTCATATTATTAACCATACGAGTTATAAGTTCTATGTTTTATTTTATTCAAGTACAATTGTATTTTATTTAATTTAATAAGCATTTAAATCAATATTTTTTTACAAAATGGAAAAATTGTATTTTTGAAGTTGTATTTGCTTTTTTTAATATTTATATATTAAGGCAATAATTGTGTAAAATTGTGGTTACTAATTTTTGTAAATGCAAGGGCCTAGCACTTCCCACCAAATCAATCAAAAGTTAGTTTTCTCCTTGTTTAGTGGTTTTGTTGGCATCCAAGAGGTCATTTCTATGCCATTGGTATTAATTATAACAATTCCTCGTTTACATTTTTAGTTTCAAGTATTTGGTTTTGCCTTTCTAAATCTAATCCTAATAAGATAGATAGGTGTAAGCATTTAAAGAACATGTGAAGATTGAAATATAAGTCAAAAATTAATTAAATAAAAGATAGAAAAGTCTAAAATGTTGCATTAGTTTTCCTTTTTTTTTTCTTTTTTTTTGTGTTTGTATAAACTACTCTTTTTTAGCAGTATACTTGATTTTTTCACATTTTTTAGCCAAAAGGAGAATACATAGGGAGATAAAGACGAATGTTTGAGCATTAGATTGCAAGGTTATGGAATTAAAGAAATGACTTGTAGTCATTGTAGATTGAAGTGTGCAGCAACAATATTTTGTGTTTTTGAAAATTTTAAAAAGTTCTATACATTAACCAAAATTACCTCTTAAATTGCTTAGTTGTTTATCATCAAATTGAAAAGCTTGTAGCACATTATTTTTGCTTTATATTATTGCATTAATCTCTTGGAATTTACACCACATGAGTTTTACTAATATATGAAATCAAGCAATTTCTCATAACCTAGCTACTTCCACTAATATGGTGAAATACATCAAATCCCACATTGGATAATTTGAAAAATGAAGCTTTGTGTTTATTATAAATAATGAATGGATAATTCTAGAAAATGTACTTATGTGGATGGGGTCAATGGATTACCACAAAAGGTTCATGCCCTAAGTAGATAGTCTTCATTACACTTGGGAGGTGCATCTGCTTAAGGTCTCCCCAAGTTGGCCTGCATTTGCATAACTCCTATCAATTTGTAGTTTCAGTTTACCCTATTATTATTATTATTATCAAAGAATAAACATTTATTCATAAGAAACAAAATTTTAGAGGAATAAAGTTCTTTTTAATCTTCATTTTTACAGGATATTAATTAGAAAGAATTATAAAGAAAAAGTTATCTGTTAGCAAGATATTAACGTACTTTCAACAAAATTATTTTCTTAGTTTTAAAACAACATAATTTGCATTTACATGCTTTTAAGTTCTTGTCCTAAAAGTTTAAAGGAACAAAATAGAATTTTAAATAACCTGTTTAACATTTTTAATTATCTTTTCAATTTTCTTTGCATTTCAGAGGCATAAATGAAATTTGTACAAGTTCTTGACATTCCAAAGTAATATCAATGCCTAGTCCCATTGAATCATCATTAAGATTTATGTATAATTTAATTTTCATTTGAAAGCTCAACCTATTACTATTTTTTAAGCACAATAAATTGGAACAAGTTGTTTAATGGACCCCATAGGAACAAGGAAAAAATAATTAAAAAAATGATGAAAAAGAGTAAAAAGCCTTATTCTAAATAGAGTGACCCTTGCAAATGATACCAATCAAAGCTCACTATTACATGGGTAAGTTTGTAGAGAACTATATGCATGAGATAGTAAAACTGCATAATGTATCTATCTTGATAGTGTCAGATAAGGATCTAAGGTTTACCTCTAGATTTCAGTAGAAATTGCATGAAGTTATGGGAATTAAGTTATAGTTCAGTATGGCTTCTCACTCCCAAATAAATGGCTAATTAGAGAGGGCAATTTAGGTGCTCAAGGATATGTTAATAGGATGTATCATAGAATTTGAAGGAAGTTAAGACTAGTATATTCCTTTGATTGAATTTGTCTATAATAACAATTATCAAGATAGTTTAGGAATGGCACCATATGAAACATTAAATGATAAGAAATAAAACACCATCGTTTAGACTGAATTGAATAGAAATAAGTTAAAAGACTCAAAATTAGTCTAGCAAATAGAGGAAAAAGGTAAGGATTGTTTGAGATAACTTAAAGGCAGCAACAGATAGACAAAAGTCTTATATCGACCTCAAGAGAAAGGGGATTGAATAACTATAAGGGACAATATTTTTCTTAAAGTATCATTATGGGGGAAAGTTTTTAGATTTGGTACAAAAGTGAAAATGAGCTCAAGGTACATTAGACCTTATAAAGTGTTAGGAAGAGTTAGTGAAGTATCATACAAGTTGGCTTACCACTAGAATTAGGTAGAATTCACAATGTATTTCATATGTTAATGCTGAGATGGTATACATCATATCCTTTTTATGTTATTATTATGGAAGAGATTGAAGTGTAGATAGACAAACTCAATGTATGAAGAAGAACTGTAGCTATCCTTGCTTTGGAAATCAAAGAGCTAAGGAAAAACATGATTGCTTTGGTGAAAGTTATATAGAGAAATCATAAAGTAAAAGAAGTTACATAGAAGACAGATGAGGCTATGAGCTAGCATTACCCATAATTATTTACTGAAGGTATGTGTCTCTATTTTAAGGATAAAATAGCCTAAGAGGGGAAGAGTTGTAATATATGAAAATATATGGTCTTTCCTAAAAAAAGTAGATTTGGGATTCGACGCCTTTAATAAAATGGTATTTATATACCTACACATACTAACTAAGATTTTTTATTCTATATGTGGCAAGTATATATGAAGTTAAATATAATAATTTAAATAGTTTGAGGCAGGAAGGATATTTAAAGGGGTGATAAAGTTATGGATCTATATATAAGAGAAAATTAATTTGAAAAGAAAATTTCTTTTTAATGATAAAAGACACAAGATTAGGATTTTTTTATGTAACGTCTTAAAGGAAAAGAGGAGTGAACTTGTATTTTAACATTCAATTGAAGAAAACTCTTATTACCATAAAGTGGATACCGAGTATAAGAGAAAAAGAAAGAAATAAACTCATTATCTTAGTGCCTAAAATCAAATTGATTGAAAGAATTAAAGAAGGAATTGAACTGAGAATGGCTAGAAGAGAAGGAGGAGTTTCTTGTTCAAAGATAAGATTAGGTTTTTCAATAATCCATAAGGAATTAAGTCGAATTACTTGTATTAAATTGATTTTTGAGTGTTAAAGTCAATTAGTAGTAAGTGAGCATGCTTTCTCCTCGTAAAAAGTTGAAAACCAGAAAGGATTTTGTGAATAAAAGCTGCCTACCTACTGTAATTTTAGATAGTAGGTTTTGTGAACAAAGTGGATGAATTTTTGCTTTGAATTGTCAATTATAGGTATAATATCTTAATCCTTTTGCTTGAAATTGTTTGAGGATGAGTTGAATTTTATTTGCTTGAAAGAAATTTAGGGAAATGAGGTGTGATAGTAGTGGTGTTAGTTGACCAATGCTAATATGGGACTTTTTGGGTTTATATGTGTATGGCTAGATGTGTATGAAATTTGAATGCCTAAGGAGATTAAGGGAGCAAATTAGGTAGTCTATGCTTTGGTTGAGATGTGTCAACCATTATAGCTACTAGTTGAATTATTTTGGTAGATGTGGCAATTGGATGAGCTATAACAGCAAATACAGCTACTAGTTCGGTGAAACTTAATTTTGATTGGAGGATTTTTTGCTAAGTTGAGGCTTGAGAACTAAGTAAGGGTGCTGTAGGTTATGGTGACTAGCTATGAGGATAAAAAGAGGGTCTAGAGGACCTTAAAAAGGAAGTAGTAGTTAGTAGATGGTGGCTGTTTGAACGCAACAATAGCAAGAAGAGGAAATTAAGTTTGACATATAAATTATTAAGAAAACTAGTTTTTTTTTTACATAAAGAAGTAACAAACATTTTCATAAGATAGCTTATACATATATTGCATAAAGTTTATAGTTAAATTGATGTAGAAACACTTGTATATGGTAGTATAGGTGCATATATAGATTTGTAGCATAATGAGAATTTTGGTTTTATGTACAACAAAAAAGAGGAGCAAAATCTTATAAGGGAAAGGGAAAAATGTAGATTTGGAGAGGAAAAAGGTGTCAAAAAGGAAATGCTTAATTTGCAAATCAAAATGATGGTTATTCTAGTAGGAATATACTTGTAGTATGTATGCATATATTGGTTGCCTAAAGGTGGGATGCATGTTAAATAGCCATGCTATAAGGTATGATAAGGGTGAATGAATAAAAGTCATGGAGAAAGTTTGTATAAGGGAAAATCATAAGATTTTGTGCCTAATTTACATGTAAATGTTGAGATATATATGGCATGTCAAATCTTGAGTTACATGATAGAATGTGCATTTCATGAGCATGATAAGTGATGGTCTTAAAACCAATATTAATGTATTAGCCAAGAATAAAACAACATAAGT
>CANXYI011513840.1:0-11432 GCA_948208565.1 Hura crepitans
CTTACTCACATAAAAATCCAAAGGTGAGAAGGCTCTAAAATAACAAAGCTCTAAAGCCTATAAAAATAGAAAGATTTACTTTAAGCCTTAAATGATTGAGCATTCTCTTTTAACCACGATTACCCTCATTTAGAAACAAAAAAAATGAGTTTTCTAATTCCTACTAGGCTGATCAACCAAAAGCATGAGCCTAGGCAAAAGTTAGAGAAATTTGAAAGAATATATTTAGCCAAGAAAATCTTTAAACTAGTAAATAATAAGGATATCATCAATATAATACTCAATAAGGTCAGAAGGATGACATTCAACATACAGCCAAAGTAAAAGAATTCCAAATACTAGTAGGCATGAAGCTAGCACCCATGGAAAGCTACTTATTGATATGAAAAGTTCCATCAATCTCATATGATAAAAGCTTTAAAACATATCCATCCATTTCAAAATGTGCAAATCCAAATTCAATTGATCGAACATAGCATGATTAGATCCCAAGCCTTAACCAAATATGGATAAGCTAAACTCAAAAATAAAAAAAGAAGAAAAAAAGCTCCCTAGGTTGAAAAATCAAAAA
This sequence comes from Hura crepitans, assembly GCA_948208565.1. Lineage (NCBI taxonomy): Eukaryota > Viridiplantae > Streptophyta > Magnoliopsida > Malpighiales > Euphorbiaceae > Hura > Hura crepitans. The sequence continues at coordinate 572 of CANXYI011513840.1, forward strand.
GGGTAGCCTAGGCAAAAATTAGAGCATACCTCGTTAGACCCAAAACTTGTAAAGGGCAATGTAGGTAATAATTAAAGGTAAAGAGAAAATATTTAGTTGGAAAATCTTTAGACTAGCTAATAACAAGGGTACCATATCTTGCAATCTGCATGGTCTATCACTAATTCATTATAATCATTCATTTTACAACCACACATGCTTAAATGCTCTCCATAATGATTTGACATTTTTGGCCTCACCATCGTTCGCCTTAAACCTTTCATAATCCTTTCATCACTCTAACTTAACCTATTTCTTTATGAGACATCTCTTTCTTTAATTACCCTAACCTATTCTACCACTTTACACCTTCACTTTTTCTCAAACCCAAGTTTTTCCTATGATGAGTTTGAGTGGAGAGTGATCTCAACAACACATTTACTAAGTCATAGATTTGCTCACTCATCTTCATTCATAAATCCATTCTAGGAAAAGATACTCATTTGTTTGTTTATATATCTACTCATAAGAAGAAGATTCATTCATCTATTATAAGAATAAGAAAGGATTCATTCACTCACTTATCTAGGAAAAAGATATCCATCATACATTTGCATGAGCATGCATTTGCCATCATTCATTCATTCACCATAATTATAGATGCATTCATCATTCAACATATATTTGCCTTCACCATTCATTCATCATAAGAAAGGATGCATTTATCATTCAACATATATCTGCCTCTATTATAAGAAACGATTCATTCATTCATTCATCTAGGAAAAGGTTATATCCATCATGCAGTTGCCTATATATGCATTCAACATTTAACAAGATTTCTAATTCATTTAAAAGAAAATAAGCAAAAAAAAAAGACATATGTATCATTGCATCATCAAAAATGCATTATTCATACTTTTACTCAGTAAAAAACATACCTCTTTATATTCATTATTTAGAAAAGTTTAGGAACAAACATGCATATCCTTTATTCATTCACTAAAGTCATCTCATTCACCACCTTCTTGTTTCCATGCTTATTTATCCAAGATAAAATATATTGTATTCATTTGTTCAAGAGAAAACTAGGTAACTAAGTTCGATTATTAGACATATTCATACATTTGCACAAATATCAACTCATTCACAAACCCATATTAAGTAGACATCAATATATCCAGCATTAGTCACATACTTCAGACACATAACATATATACATATTCATTAAGTTTACATGCATTAGTATAAACATACATGCATTATCATTCATTATTTGGTATAAAGAAGGTTATCTAGATATCAGTCATATAGCTCACATAGCTCAAGGACACAAAGGACAAGAAATATGCATATACACATCATTCAAAGAAGAGTCACATTGATTCACATATTATAAAAATGTTTCATCCTTTTAGTTATCTAAGATCTAAAGCACAAACTTACTTATTCGGGGCACTATATTCATATCAGTCAATAATAATTCACACGTGCACATCTCTTAGTCACATAGGTTATGCACACTCACATGCATCATCCATATACCATTTATCACTTCTATGCACTTAGATATATTTAAGCTTTTAACTCATGCATCAGTCATGCATTTACATCACATAAAACATATGTGTACATGATGTCACATATATACTTGCACGATATTAATGTCCTTAACACTAGTTATGGTTTAAATAATTTCTTTAGACTTACCACTAGATTCGATTTAGCCCAGGCTATCAAGCTATTTTCAAACTTATCATAAGATTTAGTTAGGTCAACATTATTAGACTATCTTTCAAATGCATCACTAGATTTGATTTAGTCCATCTGTAACTTACAAACCTGGAGGTGAATATGCACCCGTATTTAGTGTAGTTTTCTTTAATTCAACATATCTAAATTCTCTTGAAAACAAATAGGTGGGCATATTTAATGTAGTTTATCTTTACCTAGAAGTGAATAGGCACTTGCATTTGGTATAGTTTTCTTCAACTTTAACATCTTAAAGTTCCCTTAAAGGCAAACAAGCACCTGTATTTAGCATAATTTATCTTCACATATAGGTAAATAAGCCCTCACATCTAGTGTAGTTTTCTTTGGTCTTGATGTCTTGAAACTCCCTTAAAAGCAAGTAAACACTTATATTTAATGTAACTTATCTTCACTTGAAGGTGAATAGGCACCTATATTCGATGTAGTTCTTTTCAATTTAGTGTTTTGATCTCCCTCAAAGGAAGCAGGTGTTTATATTTGATATAACTTGCTTTAAAACTTTATCTATCTAGAAACTTCAAAAGCAAAGGCATGTTCAGATCTAGTTGGATTTTCACTTCACTCGAGGATAAGCAGGCATTCGTATTCAATGTAGTTTATCTTCACAATATCAATCTTTTTTAAAGGGAAGATATAATTTAGTACTAGCTAGTTTTTGCTTTGATTTGCAGGTAGGCATCTATATTCGATGTAACTTTAAGCTAGGTAAGTATAACTTTAGGTGAATATCTCAAACTCAGGTACTTTGTTATAGACTATTTTAATTTCTGTATTTCCATAGCACACACTAAAGTGGGCACAACTGTAGATGCCCTACTTTGGGCCTATGATGGTAATTAAAGATATGCTTAAGCAACAAGGCAAGGAACCTAAAACCTTAGTCTGTATAGACCAACTTAGTGTATGTTCACCCGAACATGATGCCACGAGGTCTACACTAATTAACCAAGACCCAGTCTAAAATAGTATGCCTATAACCTAGGGTCTATTAGGATAAATCAAAGCCCACATTTCTATGGATTACAATAAACTTAGCCTAAAATTAGGCTTAAGGCCTATGAACTGCTAAGGTGGATCTAAAGTCTACATTTATATGGATTTCAACACCTCATCTCAAGTGAGAATAGAAGGTGGAAAATTGGAGAATCCAAACCCACTATTTTAAGAGTTTAGGCATTAACTCAAAAGTAAGAAGTGATCTACTAGCCCTAACCCCACACCAAAAAAACAATCTTTCTTTTTAAAACCTGACCTTTTTACTGTTTCTTAAAGCTCATTCACAAGGAAAGATCTGAGGCTCATCTTGTTCATCATTATCATTTATCTATGTGGATTGTTTCTATAAATTGATGATCTACTAGGATTAATCAATATGTGAGGTGATTTTATGTAATCCTTACATTGATTATAGAAGTAGGTTATTATTTTGAACTATTTTAATTATATGTAATTGCCTATTAAAATGATATAATCTTTCTGTAATTGACACTTTAATCACATAGACTTATCTTAATGCATGATAAGGTTTGTACAGACTTAATATTTAAATATGTGTGTGATCAGATGTTTCTGTGGACTATTGTTCGATAATAGTCTTTTGTTTATTTTGTATACTATGTTTTAACATATTATGTTTACCATGTTGACATGCTTGTATGATGTTATCTTTTTGTATGACTATTCTATTCCTTAATATGCATATTGTTGACATTCTAGAATTAATGTATAGTCCACATGGACTCTTTTTCATAAGGAGTGTAGTATGCATGGATGTATACATGTATATTCTATATTTTTGTCCACACAGACTCTTTTTTATAAGGAATGTAGTTCACACAAACACAGGTTCCAAAATCTAGTTTTTAGGATTATTATTATGATAAATTTATGTTCTTATTTGTATAGTTAGTTCATTATACTTTTAGTTATAATCATTATTCGAGCATGTATCTTGATCATTCATATTTGTATTATATATGTTGCTATTATTTTGTTTGCTTCTATTATTAGGTCCTCACATCCTTTCTTTGTGTTATTAACCTCTTTACCAAAAGTTATGTAAGATTGACCATTCTTATTAGATATGAGGTCTAGATAGACATAACTTTTGTGACATATATAGCCTGCATGAACATAGACCAAGGGCTGTAATGAGTGCACACAAACTTGACAATGTAGAGATAGCACCGAACAACTTACTCTTTATTTGTTTATTTGGTTTAACTCAATTTTCATGCCAAAATGCCTAATCTCACATCAATAGATCTCTATAAAATTAATTGGTGTTTTCTTAATAAAATAGTTTTGAGCTTTCTTTAATAAAAGTCACATAAAAATATATTTTTACAAGGACCAATCTCCTAGAAATGGGAGTTGGGAAATTATTGGCAATTTCTATAGAGTCATAGGTAGTAGTCAAGTCAAGTAACAACTAATAAATGACTTGGTTTATGGATGTTCAACATACATTGATGCTTGTTTTATATTTTAAATATGGCAATTTATTCTCTCGATGAGAAAAGGTGACATATATGCTTTTAATTAAAATGCTTGCTTGCATGATACAAGATTGATAAACCTTAGAATATAAAGGAAGGCATATTATTAGTGCATAAATAATATTTGATTCCAAACCATTTTTGGGCAAAAGATTAGTGGTCCTAGTGTAGAGACATGTGGTGACTCTAAACATTAATTGCCTCATCCTAAGTAAAACATGTGTAAAATTTACATTTATTGAATACATTAGTGATTGGCTCTAGTGTAAATGGGAAATTGTTAGTTGTATGCCCTAGAGAATGTGTAATAGGAATATTTCATGTATATTTAAACTTTTATTATAATAAAAGCCATTCTCAAGTATATAACTACTTATAATTAATTCATTTGTTTGATATGGATCTTAAACTTTATAATAAAGTCCCTAGTATAATTTCATAGTGTAGAGGAAATCACAAAGACTTCATGATATTAGATTCTTATTGCATGCAAATGTGAAATACCAAAACCATCCTTAGTTATTATTTAACAAGATGGGACATTGTTAATACAGATAAACTAGCACATGTTATACTCTTTGACTGGCTCAAACCATAGTTTTCACAAGCTTGAAGCATGGTGATGCTTAAGGTTAACATATGGATACTTGTTTAAGAAATAACTTCATTAGAGACCTAAATATGAGATCTTCACATGGATACATAATCTATGTTAGTGAAGTTATCTCATCATATTAAAAGGTGTAAGTGTCTTCTGACTTGAGATCACTAAGGTTATCTTGAGTATTAAAGGGTATACTTTGACTCTGATGCTTTTAGTTTTTCATGATGTATACATATTTAGGAGGTTGGGTAAAGTCTGAGATACTTGAAGGTAATTGAGTGATCAATAGTTTATTCAACACTCTAAATTATAATAGGAAGTTTATCTCACAAGTCTAATATATCTTTATTTAGGGAATCTCTTATCAGAGTGAAATACAAGTGTGAATGAGATTCGCAATCATTTTGGGAATAAATGTCAAAATAATAGAATTAATATGTTTAGGGCTTGATTAGGCATAAATAATTAATTATTTAGTTGACATAAATCAATGCTCACACCTAAATGCGATAAAGTTAGTGAAAAGAGTAATTACATGGTAACTACATATGAAATGGTTAAGTTAAACCACTTGACTTTCTAACACTTGGGTAGTCTTGATGTGTGACTAGACACCTCTCAAGACTTATACATAAATGAATTATTAATTAGGAATTAAATATGGGCTTAATGAGATTGAACCATTAGAGTCCCAATTGGACTAGGACTCTAATTCATTATGTAATGTCAATGTGTTTTAAAAACCCATAGGGCCACACACTTTAAGAATTGAAATGATTATCAAAGCATTTGGCATTTCAATGATAGGAGATATAAATGAGAAGAAATAAAGAAGAAAAAGAGAAATTGTGTTTGGAGCCCAATTGACCCAGTTGGACCTTTTTAAGTGTTAAAAAGGACTTAGGCCTTGAAGGCCTAATTAAGGTTATATTTTAATCTAATTTTTATATTAACCATTTTAAGGATTGAAAGGACTATAAATTAGGCTTATGATGATTTAAATTGAGGCTTAAAAGAGCTTAAGATGGAAGCCTAGAAAAGGGCCTCAAAGTTCTATGTGCACAGACCTATTTATTAGGACATATGCAATAGGGAAAAAAGTGCCCAATTTATAGTACTCCTTGAATGAGATTTAGATTAGATTTTAAGAGTTAAAAAATCTAACCTAAAAAAACTAATTTTAGTATAAATAGTCTATATGAAATTAGCCAAAATAGGTAGCCACCAAATAGATAGAAATTCACATACTCTCACTATAAATTTTTAGATTCTTTTTTTCATCTCTTTGTCCCTTCTTAATATCTTACTAGCACCCAAGTATTTAGTTATTCTTCACTTTAATTCTTATGTGGATACCTTAGAGGTGTTCTTAGTGAGGATAATTATGGTTTGCTATAACTCAGTGAGTTAAACTAAAAATAAGGTATCACCTATCAATATATAATGGTAAAATTCCTATGTTGCTTAATATTTTACTGTTTATCATTTTGATATATTTGGATCCCTATTACAATTGCATGGTTTATACAAAATTTTTAGTTTTTGACTATGCATGACTCAGGTAAAACCAATAGGTAATAGGTCTCATTTGAACTTTATTGACAAACGAGCCTTTAGCCTTTCTATGTGTGTTGTCATATGCTTTGATAGTGATATTGGAAAGTAGCAAATCTTCCTTTTTAATTCTTAATCATGCAAGGATCTTAGCTGGGCATACACATAAAGATGAGCTATTATCCACTATGGCACATCCTATTTTCTTCCTGACCACTTTAGCCTTAATAAAAAGAGGTCAGTTAAGTTCCCTTCCTTGTAAAGGCAAATTTTCATATGAAAAATAAATTATACCTATTTCTCCTATCTTCGTAACATGAACAAGTTCTTCTAGTGTAGTGGTTATAAAAATTGAGAATTTTCCTAAGGCTTTAACAACTTTCTGCTTATGGGACTGTGAGGACATCAATAAATCCCATATACTTTTATAGGCCTGAGTTTTCTTGAGCTACTTTAGGACTATTTTATTATCTAGGTCTTTGGTTTTAGTTTCCTTCTCTATGAGGATCTTACCACTCTTCTCAACTCTTTCCACCATTTCTCCACTAACCCATATTTTTACTCTCTTACCCTCTTTAAAATCCTCATAAGAAGATCTATCCTAAAATCCTTTAGAAGTCTTACTCTCTACAAGCTCACTTTTCCTCTTATTATCACAAGAACTATTTATAAGGATGGCTTCACTCTCTCATCCCCCTCACTTATCTCATTGTCAGATCTGTAAATATCTTTAATGACATATTCCTTAGGAAGATGGATTTAAGCATGTATAAAGTTTAGTTATACTTGGGAAATGGATTGGATCAAGCTTTACGATATGGTATTTGTTTGGTATTGATTATTTCTTATATAGCCTTCTTTAAAAGCTTGCAGTTACTAGTAAGATGGCTTGTTCTCTTATGGTTAGTATAGTATTAATTGTGTCAATGATTAAAAGGTAAAAGGCTATTCTGAGGTTGATGTTGAAGTTGGAGGGGTTGTAGTTGGATTTTTTTGCTCACTTCTTTAAGCACATGGGTAAGGATTTTCCAAAGTTAGAGTAGTGCTTTCTTTGATTTGCATTTACATAAGCTATTTTGGTAGAATTCCTAATGTTGTTGGAATAATTAGAATTGCAAGTCCTTTTGATCCCTTTGTTTTGATAGGCTATCTTTAAATCTATGGCAATATCCTTCAACTACTCCCAAGTAGTAATTCCTTTAGTAGAAAGTCTAGCATTATTTTTATTTGGTCGATATCATCGACCATATTTCTCATCTTTAACACCTTCACCTTTTATCACTCCATGTAGTCTAAAAGATTTTATATGGGCTTTTATTTCACTAGTTCCAAATCTTTCAAAGTAACATTGATGCTTGCATTGTTAGAATGTTGCTTGCTAAAGGCTTATGCTAGCTCAATCCAGTCTTCTTTAACTCTTCACTCTTGGTAATGATACCAATCTAAGGCTTAACCTATGAAGGACATGCTGGAAAGGCTCACTATTTGATCTTTTAAAAGATTGGTAGATTAAATGGCCATGGCATATTTTTTTAGGTGAGTCTATGGTATGCTATCAAACTTGCTTAGGTTTGACATTTTGATTTTGTGAGGTATGGTGTGATCTCAGCTTAGATTGATGTCATCAAGGTCAATATACTTTCCTTCTATGATAAGGTGACTCATGGCCTCTATTTTCTCACTCAACATTTTTTAACTAGTCATCTCAATTTATTTAGGTAGGGGAACCCTATTATAAGTAGCCTTAAACAAAGGGATATCTTTATTAAACATTTAATCGTCTACCTCATCTACCACCTCTTTCCCTTTGCTCTAAGTAGTTAAAGTTTGGCTTCTGTCTTTCTGAACATACATGCTAGACAAGGCATTGGCAAAGGCAACCATAATCCTCTTTTTTTATCTCTCCTATAACCTCAATAAGCATGAATTTGATGACAACTTCATCTATTGACATAGTTCCATTCCTTAGTGAAATTAATGTCAGGGAACTAGTTTTATAAAGGCATTTACCTATCCTTTTCCACTAAGACATGAATAAGGGATCAATGATAGCTCAGAAAACAAAAGCTTAGATTGATCTATGATCTATATATATATATACTACATGATATGGGATATATGGCATGCATAGAGTGCATAGGTTGCAACATAGACGTACATAAGTTCAGATATGGGCCTAACTACACCCATTGATCTCTTGTATTTAAAGCACATGCAAGGATAATAGTCTATAACTTTTATTCTTGTTTAAAGTGACATTAGGCTAAAACCATTCTAGAAAAAAGTGCCAATGGGTTTGGCCCTACTTCAAATAAGGTTAAATGTAATAAACCCATATAACAAACATAATGCGATTGCAAACACATAGGGTCATAAAACCTAGGGGAAGTTGTTAAGCTTAACTACATGGGTTTCATGGTTTGGTCAAAGAGGTTTAAGACTCTTATAAGTAGTGGCCCCTCCTAATAGGTCTTCCCAATCAAAAGTAATAATGACCACTTAGTTCACTACTTGATAAACCCAAAGGTATGAGACTAGTAACACTCAAAAATCCTAGTGTTATAAATAGTACTTTATGAGATATGAACTATATTTCTTGAGACCTAGATCACACTAATATGATCTAATAGAAGTATTAATCATATTATGACTTTGGATAAAAAATTAAAGTGAAAATAAAGTCTTTAAAAAGGTTAAAATTAGGAAAGTAAAGATGAAGGACTAATGGGATACAAAGATAAAAGCTTAAGGACCACTGGTAGTAAAGATGGGAGAGGTTAAGCTATCCTATATAAGAAAACATAAATCTCGAGTCAAAGTAGGAATAGTGCAATTTTCCTTTCTTCTTCCCCTACCAACTGATGCCATCTCCCTTCCTTATAATCCTCTATTTTTCTTTTCTCTTTCCTTACTTTTACCCCCCAATTCATTATCTAACCTTTAATTCTCACCTTCAAGGTTTCTAAACACCAATTTAAGCAAAAAAAATCAAGAGAAATTATGAGATTTTTGAGTTCTAAAGAAGAGGTGAATAGTGTCACATTTTTGCTAGATGTAAAATTTCTTTGATTCTATTTTTAGAGGTCCAAACATGCCCAGGAACACATTTCTCAAGTTGGATTGGGTTTTAGATGCATATATGATTAATTATGAATTTTTGAATATTTTTCTTACGATGTGTATGTAGAAAAAGAGCTCAAATGAGAAAAAAAAAGGAAAGACAAGGTTTGAAAAGGGCTAGTGGTGTAAAAAAACTTATTTTTATTAGTGTAATCCATATAATATACATTGAATGCTAAATCCCTAAATTTAAAAAATGTGGGTCTATATGTGTTTGTCATAGATGTGAGCATTTATGCTGGTTATGAAATTTATGATGATATGATGTTATAAGTGAATTAAATTGTATGTCAATGGTAAGAATAAATGATTTAAAGGGTTGGTTTATTATTGGCCGAATGTCTCTTGATGATGCCTAAGTGTTAGTATGAGGAGTTATTATCTGTTAATACATTATTCATTAAGTGTTCTTTTGAAGGAATTTGTATATGTATATTGAGTGGTGGCTAAATAATTAGAATGTGTATATCTAGGTGATTGAGTTTAATGATATGATTTAAAAATGAAGTAGATGATAGTAATGACACCTTATATGTGAATTCATAAATATCTATATGAAGACATTCTAAAAGTGGAATAATGATAACCAAAATATCATTTTTATATACTCCTAAAAGCCTAGTTATGTCTTGTGATGGTTATGTATAAACATGGCATGATTTTTGGCATTAAGGTCTATATTGTAATGATGTTGTAAAAGGTAATGAGCTTTGGGCATAATGTATGTTAGATATAGTGTTATAGCTAAAACCTTCTTTGATGTGATGTATGTTTAAAATGTTTATACATATATAGATATGTTATGATTAGTGTTATATGCTTGTTAATGATGAGTAATATGGCCAAATCTGAGGATATGAAAGATAATGGTTTGAGTATCATAAACTTAAAGGATATGGGTTTATATTTCAAGGTTGGCTATATGGTCTTATGAGTAAGACCCAAAAGATATTGCAAGAGTAGTCGTGAAACAAGTAATGTCATATGTTTCAATTATGGTTGGCAAGTTTATAATGCCTAATATGCTAATCATACATATTAGACAACATAAAATGAGGTGAGATGAATTGAACATTAATCTTTTCCCTAAGGACATTTGTTGACCTGAGCAAAAGTAAAAAAAAAACATTTAATCCATATTTAAAAGTTGAAACAAATTTAAATACGGTGAATTATCGATATAGATAGACAACCTAGATTAGATTGGTTGATTAGTTAACAAGGGATAGATAGTAGCTACTAGGGCACCTCGCACTCATAGGTTTGGTACATACATAGGTCTAGTATGACAACTATAAGGTTAGAAGGGCCACTATACATATACATATATATA
>CANXYI011513853.1:0-10371 GCA_948208565.1 Hura crepitans
AATTACATTACATATAATTAAACTTATGGACATGTTTTTGGTATTAATTACTAATATCTAATCAGTATTAGTATCCTCTTCATAGTGAAGTTTATCATCCTCATTAGTGTCATCCTCATTCCCTCATTGTGTTGCGTTTTGTCATCATCTTCCTCAATATCATCCTTATCTTCAATAGCTTCATCAATTTCAATTAGTTCTCATAATGGTTAATGATGTTGGAGATTTTTATTGACTCCACTATTTTTTATCAATATCATGAAATTGAAATTCATCGGCTTGGAAAGGTATGGCTAATGATATATTCTTCTTTACACTAGTATCAAGTGATTCAATGATACGTCTTGGCTTAATCTTTAACATAGCCCACCAATCATCCATCCTTCCTTAAAAGTAGGATAACTGGTATAATAAACCTGAGTAGCTTGCATTACTAGGATAAATGGTTCGTACTTGCGATATCGATGTTGATGATTAACGTGTACAAATTTGTATTTGTCATATACCCTAACACCACCACCTAGAGTAGGATCAATCTAATCACACTTGAATAAGATTATTTTCTTAATAGGTAATGAAGGGTACTCCATCTCAATAATCTGTTGAATCTGCCCATAATAATCATTGACATTAGAACCTAAATTGGTTTCCTTAATACACACTCCACTATTCATTGTAGTCTTGGTGTAACTATGAGCTTCAGTATGGAACTTGTATTCATTAACAAAATATATGGGGTAACATATTACTTGTCGCAAAGGTCCAGAAGCAAGACTACGAAGGAAATCATTGTCAACGTTGTTGTATCAAACCTATTTTCAAAATAGGATATTAAAATCCATATTAGTTTGTCAAAAAATTATAAAGAAACAAATTAACATTGTCATCTATCACTTTGGTTAATAATAAAATGTACATATTCATCAAACCATATTAGGAAGTAGTTTTCAAGGCTTTGATCAATCTCAAATTGAGAGAGATATGGGAACTTTTGTGTTAACCTATCACAAAATTGACTACAAATTGAACATAGGAAGGATTGGATATGGGAAAAAAACTTAAACTTAAAGTGATGTATAGCTAGCACTGTAACGCTCATGAAACTTAGTTTCATAAGCAGTACTTTCGAGCCATGAATAGTATTTTTTGGACGTCAGGGTACTGTATGATGGCAAAAAAAGACAAGTACTGCTCGTAAAACTTTGACAGGCCATAAAATGATGAAAATGAAAATTTTAATCATAATAGGCTATAAACTAGTGAATAGTGACATTGGTTGGGCTGGTGTCGAGAATGATCCGGGATGTGTCTGGATGGACCTGAAAATGGCATACCCTGAAGGTCAAAAATTCCAATGAGTCTATTGGAGAAAGAATTTTAATATTCTAAGGTCATCTGATATTTATTCGAAATTTTTAGATTTCACAAGTGAATAGTAACTTGGGGTGACTATGGAATTTTTACCCAAAATTTTACGAGGCCCTTAATGGGCATAATTAAGAATTTTTGGCATTAAAAATATAATTTTTAAAGGTGTTGAAAAATTAATTTGGAATTTCAAAATTTAAATGAAAATTGAGAAGAAACGGGCTGTAAAAATAGTGCGTTAAGTGAACGGGGCCCATGGGCAATCTATTTTTATGGGCTAGTACATATGAGGAAGCCCATATGTGCCAAGAGCTTTCTTCTCCCCCAATTTTCCTTTAATAGCGGAGGCCATTAATGCTTTTATTCCTTTTCTCCATTTTCTTCAATTTCTCTTCATATACACCACTAAAAATCACAAATAAGACATCAATCTTTGCCTTCACAACCTAATTAAATCATTCCAAGTGATAGAAATTGAAAAGAGAGCTTGAGGAAGAAGAATTAACAATTTGGTGAATAGTATCACCAAGATTTGTAAGTATTTAAAATTTAATTTTTGTTTTTTTTATGAACACTAGGATTACTTTTAAGGTGTTCTATGTAGTTAGAAATTAATTCGGAGCTTTGTAGGAATTATGAGATTTTTTCTCAGGTAAAGTGTGTGTATGTGTAGGAAAGGGAAGAGTTGATAAGGTGCAAGGCATTAACAAGCCTTGAAGTGAGAGAGAAGGGTGTTAGATCACCCTAAGGTATGTGAATTTGAGATAAATGTGTGTGTGTATACATTTAATGCATGAGAATGTGTGGTTTTAGTGTATGAAAATTTGAGTTTGGTATGTAAATGTTAAACATGCTAAATGTACATTAATTGTATGGTTATGTGAAGTCTTTAAATGTGGGAATTTGAAAGAAAATGAATATGTAATGTGGAAATCATATAATGGCTAAATGGTGCCTTATGTGTATGTGTATGTGTATTTAGTTTTGCATATGTTAATGGCCTGGAATATAGCTAAGAAAATAGAGTTAAAGATGTACGAATAATGAAATGGAAAAATACTTGATGAAAATGTGCAATTTGGCATGAAATTGTGTTATGGAATGTTGGGCGCATATGGTTATGCAAGTGAGCAAAATATGTGACATTTGGTACGAAATAATGTGAGATAAATGAATAGTGAATTGGTATAAGAATTTTGACGAATGACCATTACCTGAATGAATAATTGAAAATGAGAATTAAGGCTCGTCTAGTTAGACAGCCACTGAATGGGTTGACCGGTCAACTAGGGAATAAAATGGCTATTAGGCTTGGTCGTTTAGGCTATTACCTGTGTCATTATTATTATAGGCAGGTGCAGCCGTCGAGGTTCTATAGAAGCCACTACATGATAGAGCGGGTGCAGCCACTGAGGTTCAATGGGAGCCACTGCACTATAGAGCGAGTGTAGCCGCTGAGGTTTAATGTGAGCCATTGCATGATAGGTAGGTGTAGCTACCGAGGTTTTGGTTGAGCCCCTGCACGATGTGTAGGTATAGCTATTGAGGTCTAAAATTTGCATCACTGCACTATTTTCATTCCATTGTCTAGTGTCCTTAGGTGTGGTCTCTCGGTATAGGCCATATTAATAGTGAAACCATATTATGAAAAATTTAACTATGTGATGAAATGAATAGTAATTTGATTATAAGAATAAGAAATATGTCTATTGAACATTTGTATTGCTGTATATATTTTGTAATTGTATGATTGCATCTACTTGAGTGTGTACATGTATATGTTTTCTCAAATTCACTAATGAGTTTTACTCAGCATATTGATGTTCTGATGCACATGTAAAAGATAAGGAAAGCACAATGAAGGAAAAAGCCTCTGTAGCTAAAAAGTGTACTTAGGGTACAATTCTCTATCTAATTTTGGTTTGTATTTAAATGTGTGTACTTATGTATAGCTAGAAATGGGTATGGGTAGTAGAATGATAAAGATGAATGTTGTCATAACTTATGTTATGTAAATGATAATGAAAAATCAAAACTAAATATATGTTTGTAATGATACGTATAAAAAACTATTATTGTTTGTTAATTTCTACATTATGATAGGTCTGAAACCCTATGATAGCTATGATGGTTATGATACATGTGTTGTGATATTATGTTTGTGAATGCTGAATTGAGAGGACTAGATGGGTCTATATGGATGAAAAGTTGATGAATAATACTATAAAAGTGTATTTTATTGCAGAAAAATTTTTGGTTTTTAACCCTGGTAATCGTTATGTTGCCTGATTTTCTATAAAAGGAATTTCACAACAAATCAAACATTTTTGATAGTGTTCTACTACTAATATAAAGATGATATAATGAACCATTCGCAAACTAATGGACAAATACGTTAATTATAATGGAATCACTAAGTGTTAAATGAATGAAAGTTAAGGGGAATTTTAGGATGGGGGATTATATGGGAAGTTTGCATCTTTATTGGGTTTTTTTAGGAATTGGGTAAGGGTGTGACAACTATAAAATATTTAGAGAAGAAAATGAATAAGTATATACCTACATGAAAGGATGAGATATTTGTGTAACCTTCAGCATAGGCCAGCAAGGAATTTAGAGAAATAGGTTCTCTCCTTAGGACCCATCTAGTAGCTAGTGAAAAAAGTATCATGAGTGTATTAACCACCTCATACTGGCAATGAGGAATGTAGTTAGCATAGCAAGGTGTTGTATTAGATGAATATGACAACCCCAGAATTGCAGCAAATTCTTCAGTTAAAGGGCACAATTCTTCATGAGAAAATAAAAAAATGTGAAACTATAGGTCTTAGCAGCGGGTGGAAGCCTTTAGAAAAGATAGATCAAGTTGGACCCATTGAAGGAATTTCCAGCCATTAAAAGGTGCTAAAGTAGGAATTATCCAAGTAAAGGGGAGATCAAGAATTTTGTAAAGCTTTTGGAATAATTCTTTGCATATGAGAGTGAAAAAGAGGAAAAAACTTAAGTGGCACAAGGTTCTAGGCATACATTATGATATTTATAGGTTAGGGATCCAAAACGAGTAAAAACGGCTATTTCATGCCCATTTTTGCTAAAACGGCCATTTGCCTTATAACCAAAATGGCCATTTTGCTCTGTGGTGAAATAGCCATTTGAACTTCAAAACGACCATTTTGCCAGTTGCCTATAAAAGGTCCATTTTTTCATTTTTGATTTTCATTTTCATTTCCATTTTTACCCTTAGCCTTTAATCTTTCCAAAACCAAAAAAAAAAGAAGAAAATGCCTTCATATTTACAATAGAGTCATATTTGATGCCAACCAGTCCTGATGCATGTGGTAGTATTGGGATGGCTTGATGCTGAAGAAGCAGTGAGATTTCACCGCTTGGCATTGGTTACCTTCATATGGAGTAATTATTTCTATTCGAGTATGCTATGAGACCTAAGAGCACTCCATATTGCAGACTAATTGCTAATATAGGTAGGCTGGTGGGATTTTTACTCACAGTGCCATGCCATATATCTCAAGATAGCCTTCTAGTTCCTGAGCACCCTTTAGTACCACTAGGGTCATCCTTTAGACCAGACTGCTATCTAGTTTGGGATTCTCGGTATACACTACCAGCTCTCTATACTTCGACTTTTAGAGATCTTTTGATTGCCCACTGATGGTGTGATAGAGATACAGAATGCCTTGATGACTATTGGGCCACCATCAGATGAGTCAGCACTTTCTATAGAGGTAGTTGCATGAAGGCCTTTTCCATCCAAGACCCGCTTCATTGTTACCTACATAGGGTGTCGGCATTGCCCTACTTGTGATGTAGTGGCAGTACTAGTTAGGTGACCTAAATCGAGCTTTATGGCCTATGGGCTATGAAGCACAGTGTCCGATTCAACATGACACCATCCATACTGAAGCACCTTTACCAGGCCAGTAGATTCCCCAGTAAAGAGATCATGGTGGGTGGCATTGTCATTACCATTTTAGTAGGAGTCAATAATCACCCAAACCATATGGGCACCCCCATTTAGTAGTAGTTTTAGGTCAATCAGGAGACCTGCTTTGTGATTAAGATTGTGATGCTTGATCACACACACCTAGTAGGATATAGATTTTTCACACCTAAGGAGTTAGCAGAGCATAATGAGGTACAGCCACCGGGCATGGATCCAAAGGATGCTCAGTTTGCCATTAACTTAGATGTTCAATAATGACCTCAATTTTACTAGTCCACTTAGACAATAGTGACGTTAGATAGATAAGGCCAGGCCTTCTTTATCACCTCTTCTAGAGCCAATAGTTATACCTTCTGAGATTATGCTTTGGGATATAGAGGCATGCATTCTAAAGGCACTCCGTACAGTGCACACAAGCCTATAAGCGAGGATTGAGGATAGACACCGTGAGTTGGCTACCAAGCTTGACTCTTTAGAGGCCAAGATCTAGACTTTGTGATCATGATAGCCACCTCCTTCTTAGCTTTACTTTTATCTCTTTTTATTCATTTTTGTAAATTATAGTTTAGGACACTAATTATTGTACTCAAAACTTTACATTTATAAAATTATCATGTTTTTAATTTTATCCTTTTTATAGTTTTTATTGTTTTTGGCTAAACAAACAAATTAAAATATTAACATGTCAAAATAAATTGCTAAATAACATGAAATATATATATATATATATATATATATATATTTATATATATATGTAATGACTAATAAGTAGAAGTAATAAAGGCAAGAAAAGAAATAAAAACAAAAAATATAGCATTCACACATAACATGCATCAATGCTACAACTCTAATACAGTGACAAATAAGCTTCACTCTTTTTCGCAGGGGGCAAGTAGAATTTTTCAAGTTCATAAGACCATATTATCAATCAACATATAACAACACTATGGGATTTTGTGTGCAACATCACAAACACTAAACTAATAACAATCCACCCATCATTTGTTTAGTTGTAAGGGGCAAGGATAGTGACACATAGTTAACTAAAAAATGAAAAATTCATCCAAACAAATTTATCAAGGTCAGATGCAATGGCTAGCCCTGTTTGAACCAATAACAACTTCGGGTGTGATGTCCCCTTCATTTCCTGATTATAACAACTTCAGGTGTAATGTCTCTAACACTGCCTGAATCATAATAACCTTAGACACAAAGTCTCTAGCACTACCTAAATCATATCAACTTTAGATGTAATGTCTCAGGCACTGTCTAAAGAAAAATCAACCTCAAGTGTAATGTCTTTAGCACTGCTTGAATCATATCAACTTCAGATGTAATGTCTCCAGCACTATCTAAAAAAATTAATCTCGAGTGCAATGTCTCTAGCATTGCCTAAATCATATCAACTTTAGATGCAATGTCTCTAGCATTGTCTAAAGAAAAATTAACCTCGGGTGTAATGTCTCGAGCACTACCTAAATTGTATCAATTTTAGATATAATGTCTCAAGCACTGCCTAAAGCAAACCAACTCTAGGTGTAATGTCTCTAGCACTGCCTAAATCACAATAGCTTCGAGTGTAATGTCTTTCAGCCTTGCCTAAGCCAACATCAAGTCACCTACAAAAAAGGTCACCCCATAAAGTACGCATCTTTTTGAACTTTGGGTCACCTCACACGCTCTATAGTTGCCTCCTCAAAGTTGATGGCAACTGTAGACACTAGGCTTTTGGAGCTCCTATGTTTGGATTGTCTAATGATGAAAAAAGGACTAAATTTTGATAAATATGGATGTTAATGTCTGATTCAAAGATCTTAAAGTTTTTAAAATTATAATTAATTTTTAAACATAAGTATTTGCCTGAATCAAAAATCTTGCGGTGCGACTCAAATTATGAGAAAAACAAGCATTTACAGTAGGCTGAGAGCTTAGGCCAATGTATAACATTGACACTATGGGGGTGCGAGGAGTATGGAGTAGTTGAAAAGGGAAAAAATGTTTTAAAATTGAAAAAATTGCATTTTACATGCTTTGGGCCACTAATGGCAAAACTGCGTCATTTTGACCACCATTTCAAGCTTTGCTAAAATGAACATTTCAGCTTCAAAATGGTTGTTTCATACTTCTTTGAAAACGACCATTTTGCCAAAGAGGTAGAATTCATAGAGGACTCTTTTTTAGGTAAAACGGCTATTTTGCACCTCGTTCAGTGTGTATAAAAAGTGAACCCTATGTTAGTCTTAAGGTCAAATTTTCTTAGTAAATGCACACCTAAAATCACAAAAACCCTTTTCAACCACTATTTTTATAAGGATTTTCTTACAATCTGTTTGCCTTTTTCTAGATCTTTCCTAAAGGCAATTATACATAGCGGGTAGATAAACTTTTCTTCTTCTTTCATTTTTCTTTCATCAATCTACCAGTTAGGTCAGTGATTTTATTTCTCTTATCCATCTATTAGTTAGATGTGATAACTTATTACCTATGTTTTTATTATTATTGTTGTATCTATTTAATTATTTATTTCATTTTTTTATTATTATTCTTTTCATCCTTTTTGTCCTATTATTCATACTACTATTGTATTTTGTTATAATGCGAGTTGTTTGATCTTTTAGAGTTTAATTGACCTTTCTTTTTGCCCTTTCATCAAATATCGGTGAAGTAATCCTTTATTATTCCTTTATTTTTATTTATTTTTTCTTTTTACGTATTGATTATTTTTTTTATTATTATTTATTTATTATTTTTCAATTAGATTGTATTTTAGACAATTTCAATGTAATTTTTATTTCCTTTTTGGTTAGAATGTATTTTAGGTAATTTCCATGTAATTTATTTTATTTGCATTCTTTCTCTTTATTTTCAATGAATGTTGCAAAAGGTAGAAAATGATTTTTCACATGTTATAAAAATAACAAAATTGTTTTATACTTAATTAAATGGTGTTTCCCTAATAAAATAGGTTTTGATTTTTTCATAATAAAATTCACAAATAATAAAAATTATTTTTTAAAATTGGTATACAAGAACCAAAGTTCTCTAAATCATTAATTACCAAGTTTAATGTCTGATATTCTTTAATTTTATGTACTTCCTTTGTAAATATTTATGCTTTATTTTTTTCCTTATGTGACTAGATATTTTATTTTAATTATGGAATCTACCTGAGGAAAAGGATAAAATTATGAATTTAATCAGAAATTCCATATTAACTTGAGGTATAAATAAGAGTAGGGTCTTGAACCACTCTGG
Organism: Hura crepitans; assembly: GCA_948208565.1. Classification (NCBI taxonomy): domain Eukaryota; kingdom Viridiplantae; phylum Streptophyta; class Magnoliopsida; order Malpighiales; family Euphorbiaceae; genus Hura; species Hura crepitans. The sequence continues at coordinate 8,585 of CANXYI011513853.1, forward strand.
TCTTGGCCTTACAAGGTATTTTCCAACTCCAATTGGGTGGCGACTCCTACCTTGTGGTGCCCAACTTGCTTTTTATAGGCTAATTGAATGGGAATAACTTAGGATTTCTCTACTTTTCTTCTCATCCTTCAGGTCTTGACAGGTGAGATTTAAGTTGAATTTTCGGTTGTTTTAGTTTGATTGGCCTCAAAAAAGAAAAGATATGAACAACATGGATGAAGTTAATCGGTATGACTTAGAATAATGATTGTTATAAAATTCTCAAATTATGATTTGAGATTGGCTACAACAAATATACGAACGAAAGAATCATGTCAAGATAAGAGATAGAAGTAGTATAAACAAGGATATCATGATGTTAAGCAATTAAAAGGAACCTATCGAGGTATCAGTGGAATATTATTAAAGGAAAGGTGATAATAAAGTAGTCATGATGAAAGAGAGTTAATGCTCCTAGTGTACCTATTAATCCCTTATGATTTATGGCCTTTTGATACTTATGCATGAGACATTGGGTTGGGTTATGCATCATATCATTGAGCATAATTATAGAAGCATTCACTATTGCATTGCATCATCATATGTGCATAACCATAGCATTTACATCATATATATGTGTTTTTGCCTAGATCAAGGGGTAAATTCAAAGGATATGCTTATATAAGCAAATAATATGAGAAAATATTGAAGTAAATATGCTAAAAGTTATGTTGGAAAAGGACAAAATAAGACATAGAAGAAAGGTAAAATTCATAGATATAGATGGAACTAGTTATATAGGCTTAAGTTTGGTACATAATTATTATAAAGGTCATATATATGAAAGATTGGCTATTAAGAACCTATGGGTTAGAGTGGCAACAAATATGTGCTATTTTTTACATGAAAAATAAGATCAAATGGATTATGGATGTGTTAGAAGTATAATATAACTAGGAAGATTTTAAAGGACTAAACGTATATGTATTAAGGACCCCTACAGAAATCCTAAAAGGGAAAGTGATGAAAGAATGAATAGAAGGTGTGATGAACAGTTATAAGAGAAAAGCTTAAGTAATAAATGATAAAAGGGTTATTATAATTGAAGTAAGGGTTAAGAAAGTTGTATATAACATGAGACTCTAACAAGCAGAATAAGTATATCTAGTTAGTGTGCCAGTATGCCAAATTATTCAGGAATTTTGAGGATGAAATATTGTTAAGAAGGGAAGAAATGTAACACCCAGAGACCTAAGGGTCATGAATAGTGACTTTCAAAACATGATCAGGATTTTCTTAATGTTCAAAAGAATAAGTTAAAAGTAAGCTGTGGGTAATGTACTGTGAATAGTGACATAGTTAAAGATAAACCACAAAATATTTTTGAATGTGCTTAGATAAACCTATAAATGCCACAACTTGAGGCTCAAATATTCCAAAGAATATAATGGTATGGGTATTGAAATTTTTGAACATCAGGAAGTATTTTTTAAAAATTAGGTAAAGATAAAAGTAATGTATTTAATTGAATTTTCTCAATTTTTAAGCAAGAATTTTTTGAGCCTTTGGGCATTATTATAAGTGATTTATTAGACCTTAAAATGTGATAATTGGTGGATGAATGAAAGAGAAATCATTTTAATTAGATTAAAAGGGAAATTTTTGGGATAATGAAATATGGACGCTTAGATTTTTAAGTGAATTAATCCTAGCCCTTGATCTATGAAGTATATAAAGGCTATAATAGGGCTTAGGATAGTAAAAAAATATGCCCTCTTCTTCTTCCTTCAAAGCCGAAACACTCATCC
>CANXYI011514065.1:0-11254 GCA_948208565.1 Hura crepitans
ATATATATATATATATATATATATATATATATATATATATATATAGTCATGTGTCAATCAATTGGATGTCTGCCGGTTGAGTTGGCATTTCATTACAAATAAATGCAAATGTGTGCCAAAAAATTGAAGGTGTGTGGACATTTTGTAAAAAAGAAAATATAAAATATAAATTTGTACTATTTTGCATAATTTAAGGACTGATTTAAAAATTATCTCTTTCTTATTTTTTCAATATAATATTTGAATATATTATTTTATTTGCTATATAACAAGGTAATTTATTTAAATTTTTAAAAAAATCAATGAAAATAAAAAAAATAATGAAGATTTTATTCAAATATTAATGGTTAATAAGAATAAATAAAAGTAAAGATGATAACAATGTAAATATATTAAATACATTTCTTCATTAATTTTGAATAAACCTGATCAACCTTCGGATTCAAATCAAGTTTAAGTAAGCATAACTTTCGAATAATGTTAAGCTTAATCTTGTCCAAATTTATAAAAAAATTTATATATTTTTATTCAATCTGAACTTGCAAATAACATAAAAAATTTAAACCGACTAGGCTAAGGTCGTGTTTACAAAATAATAATTTTTAATCTAAATTTTGATACGTTTTTCTATAAATTAGTAAAAAAATCACTTAACGAACTTTTTATTAACTATTATATTGATATCTAATTATATTAATATATTTAATATAAATAATAATATTTTCTATTATATTAGACTATTTGATTAAAGAGAAGAAAAAATAAATAAATATATATATATATGAATCAGATCGGGTCGAGTTTGAATTTTGTACATTAATTTTAAATCCATCTATATAAATGTGGAGTTTTTGATGGATTCAAATTTGAATGGAGCTTTTAATTAAAAGTTTACCTATATTTATAAACAAATATAATTTTAAAACAACGCATAATATTATACAATAATTGCATGGACGCAGCAATAAAAGCAAACATTATTTTCCACATAATAATGCAATACAGTACAATAGTTAATAATAATCCAAACAAGCGCTTAGAAATTGATAAATGATTGCTATCTTGACATATCCCAGGCAATGGATCTTTTCGTCGCTAAATCAATTTGAAAAAACAAATCCTGTTTTTGGTGCTATGACAAGAGATCCGTTCATTAAATTGGGTGAAACACACAACTGAAGGAAGAAAAATTTATTGATGAACTATAACTGATCACAACTTCAGCAAGATCATACTTCTTTTATTTGATTTTCTCTCTGATCTCCATTTTTTTTTTTACCCAAAAGCTGAAAATAGATGAAACAAATAATTTAGCCAAATATAATGAAAATATAATAGATTGCTGAAAATTATGTATAAAGCTAATCAATAACATCGCTGATTCAAAATATAAAACATTCTATAAAACGACACCGGATCTGGACATGGCAATCTTGAATTCATAGTTTTGTTTTAGGAATTAGAAGTAGAGGTTGCTCCTTCTGCAAGGTTAAGCCAAACTTTTCAGTCATATTCAACTTAGCAGGATCCTCACCATTTGGAAGAGACCATTTGAAGCAATGTATTAAACAGGCCAAAATCATTTGAAGTTGCTTTACAGCCAATGGTAATCCTGGGCAAATCCTCCTTCCTGAACCAAAAGGTATAAATTCAAAATCATGACCCTTGAGGTCTAGACTGGATCCAAGAAACCTTTCAGGTCTGAATATCAGTGGATCCTCCCAAGCTGATGGGTCTCTTCCAATCGCCCAGACGTTCACTAGTACTTGAGCACCTTTCGGAATTGTGTAGCCCATAACTTGACAATTCTCAGAAGCACGACGAGGGATCAACAATGGTACAGGAGGGTGCAATCTCATTGTTTCCTTTATGCATGCATTTAAATATGGAAGCTGATAAACTTGAGATTCGTGGATTGCGTTTCTGTTGATTTCTCTGTCTAGCTCTTCTTCAACTTTTTCCATCACTTGCTTGTTCTTAAGAAGCTCAGCCATTGTCCATTCTATTGTTGCAGTACTAGTATCTGCCCCTGCACTCAACAATTCCTGAATAAGACAAAGCTTTAATTAGACTAAATATCGTTAATTGACACAGCGAGATGAGCTGAAAGGAAGAGACAGGGATTGCTTGCTTACCACAGCCAACCAATTTATTTGATCATCATCAAATCCATTAGCAAGAAACACGTCCAAGAAATCTGCCTTTGAAGTATCATTCCTGAGAGGCTTTTGTCGTCTTTCCTTGATGTAACTTTCCCAAACGCTATACATTTGTTTAAGGCACATTGAAGCCTTTTTCTTCAGACCCTGAGGATCAAACGGTGCAAAAATAGGATAAAATTCCGCAATATTCGGAACAGTGCCTGTCTCCAGCATTTTCCCTAGCAGGCCTTTCAATCTATCAGCCTTTCCTTCGTCTTCCAAACCTATGAAGTCCTTAGAGAATAAGAGATTGGAGATTGTGTTAAAAATAGTCGCAAACACAATTTCACCAATAGTTATTACTTTTCCTTGTTTTGTATTCAGAAATTCAATCATTTCCATCAATTTCTTCTCTCTCAAAGTGGCTTGCGATTCGATTGCTTTTGCAGAGAAAAGCTCATTCCGGCACAAGGATCGTAGCAACTTCCATTGGTCATTGCATGCTGGATTCCAAACCATTGCTATTCGTTCAAGGGCACGATGATCACAGGGCATAGCTTTCAGTATGAATCTAGAAGAGAGTAGACGATCCTGGTTTTTAAGAATTTCAGTAGCTGCAGTAGGAGAAGCACCAACAACAACAATTTGAGTTCCAAGTCGAAGAGAGATCAGAGGACCATGAATTCTGGCTAAATCTGCAGTGAAGATATGGAAGTTTCTCCCGATTTGGAGAATGTTTCCTATCAGAGGCCATGGCCTGGGACCTGGAGGAAGTGGCCGGCCTTTGGGTAATAGAGAGGTTATGTGCTTGAAGAAGAAGATGATGGAAATGGCTAGAAAAAGAAAAACAGGAGAGGAGAGGATGTACATAACTCTTGTAGAAGCGTTGTATTTCTTTGGGAAGCCTGAAGTGAAGCGAAGTAGCTTTGCCCCTTTAAAACTGAAGAATATGACACTATGCGTGTAATTAATGTAGACGTGAAGTTGTTTTCATTTCAAATCAACTGTAGGCACTTGTTCTTCAAAGACAGAATCTTGTGCGCAGAAGTGGTCATTTCAACCAAATTAACCCTACTCTATTCTTCCACATTGCCACAAATAAAGAACACGCATCCGGTTAAAGGGAATATAAAACCGGCATATTCTTTTTTTTTTTCTCTGCTTTTTCTTTTTTTTTTTTTCCTTTTCTTTCTTTTTTTTTTCTTTTCTTTTCTTTCTTTCTCAGTTTTTCTTTTTTTTTTAATAACCTTTTACTTTTTTTCTTTATTTTTTATAAAATACTAATGAATAAATATAAAAAATATTATATATATAATATTTTAATAATTCATATATATGATAAATATATTATATATTATTTTTAATAATTTATATATAATTCCAAACAATTTAATTTGATCGTAAAAATTATTTTATTAATTTTTTATATTTAATTTGTTAATTAAATATGTAAATTAATCATTAATTTATATTAATTTGAATTTTATATGTTAAAATTGATAAATTTATATGTAAAATATTATTAAAATTGTGATATTATCCTTAATCATAAAATCATAATTTTAATAAAATTTTACAAGTAGATTCTTTAATTTTAACAAAACTCAAATTAAAAATAATTATTTTATATATTTAATTAATAAATTAAAAATATAAAATTAATAAAATAATTTTTCGAGTTGAATTGGTCAGATTCTACTAAAAAATCAACCTAAAAACCTAAAAATTATAAAAAGAATTAAGGGTGAGCAAAACCGAACAAAAGTCAAAAACTGCACCAATAGCTATTTCGATTTATTTTATTCCATTTGTTCGGTTTAATTTTTAAAAAAATTGATTTATTTAGTTTAATTTCAATTTTTGACAGTAAAAATCGAATAAACTGAAACAATTGAATTATTAAAATGACGTCATTTTAGACATTTAAAATTACGTTATTTTGATATTTTTATATACAAAATAAAATTTATAAAAAGTTTAATTTGTTACCCAACCCATTAAGAATTTGTAATAGAAATTAATAATTCTTTATTATGTGAGTAGGATTAACAGACTATGTAAAATTCTTGGGTCTTATTATTCAAATTTTACTCAAAAAAATCCAACTCAAAAACTCGAAAATTTTATAAAAGAAGCATAAAAAGAAAAAAATGACCCATGAAAAAATGACAAACAAGAAAAAAAATTGTTAAATCGGGTCAAAATCTTTTCCATCATTTCATTAAAAGAAAATAATTAACAAGTGCCGATGAAATTCACCAGATATATGATTCTCAAGCAAGGACCTTAGCAACAGCTTTTTAGTCCGATATATAACTATACCTTGGGGTGAATAAAACTGAATTGAATCGATAACTAATTTATTTTATTTGGTTCAATTTTAAAATCAATTATATTTTATTTAGTTTTCTTATTAGACTATGAATCCGAACAGACTCGGATAACTCAAATAACCCGAAACAATCAATACAGATCGATTCCAATCGGACGCTTTTCTCTCGCTTTTAATTTTAATTTTGAAACTATCTATTTATTATATATTTTTTAAATCATATATATAAATTATTAAAAATAATATATATATAAATAATATATTTTTTATTATATATATATATATATATATTATTTTATATATTTTCAGGTTGAATTTTTTTAGTAAAATACAACACAACCCAAAAAAGTAGTTTACTAATTTTATATTTTTAATTTATTAATTAAATATATAAAACAATTTACTATGGGTCATGTTTTTTGAGTATAATCCGAACAATTCAATCCGACCAGAAAGAGTAATTTATTAATTTTATATTTTTACTCAAAATGGATCACATAATATATCAGGCCGGGTTTGAATTAATTTTTTTGGGTGAAACGGGTTAGGTTCACGGATTTAATCAATTTTTGTCACCTCTATTTTTAATATAAATTAAATAATTTTTAAACTTGCAGGTCGAGTCAAATTGAATCATAACCTAAATAGATCAAATTACATAACATTATTTTTCTAAGAAAATTTCATTAAAAATAAAAAAAAATATGCATTGATAACCTATAAAAATAATTATTTTCATATCCATATTATATAATGTCAGAACAATCCGAATTCTTAATTTAATCTGAATAATCCAAATTTCTAATTTAAACCCAAATTCCTAATCTAAAAAAATCATTTTTATACCCTATAAATCATTCAATTTTACATTAATTTATCCCAATTACCTTATACAATATCCACTCCTAAAAAATTTATAAAAAAAATATTATAAATGCTTTTATTTTTAGCTCATATATATTTTGTTATAATTAGAAGTGTGCAAATGTCGGGTTGGGTACAAATCTAAATTCCGAAAATCTATCATATATAACTTGACCCTATCCATAATTATATTGGAGCCCAACATGAATAATCCAAAATTTTTTGGATCCAAAACCAATTAACCCAAATTTTTAATTTCAAAAAAATTCATTTAATAAAAAATTTATCATAATTAACCATAAAATCACAATTTTAATAAAAAAATTACAAATAAATTCATCAATTTTAACATATAAAATTCAAATAAATATAAATTAATAATTATTTTATATATTTAATTAACCAATTAAAAATAAAAATTAATAAAATAATTATTACGGTCAGATGAAGTTGTTTAAAATTATATATAAATTATTAAAAATAATATATATATATATATATAATATTTTTTATCATATATATAAAATATTTTTTATTATTTATCTATTATTTTTTATAAAAAAAAGTAAAATGCTATAAAAAAAGAGAAAAAAAAAAGGAAAAAAAAAAAGAGAGAGCCGCCGGTCAAAATGACCGGATGCAAGATCCTCGCACGAGGACTCTGGCTTCAGCCCAAATAAATAGAGTTGTCTAAAACCATCTATTTTGACCACTTGAGCTTAATTGCTGTTATCGTACAATTGGCCAAAAAATAAATTTGGAAATCATATCAAACAGGCAGAATAGAACTTGAAACTCTGTTTTTCATAAAGACTAAACCTACCAACATAACCGTTCCCCGATCTGCAACTGCCAAAATAAATGCCATCGACATTAGGAATAGGATAGTATCAGGGTAATACATATTTCTTCTAGATAACAGTAGAAAGAGAATTTCTGGATAAGAGAAAAAAGAGAATTAACTTTCATTAATTTGCTCAATTAATACAATAGATGATTACATGTATCTATACAACTATTCACACTAAAAGCATGAGCTACATGCCAGCTAATACATTCCAGCTCAGCAGATTAGTAACAGACTAACAAAACAGCTAACCAACCAAAACGGTTAAGAGAGAAAGACTATGCTAACAGAAACGAACTTCCAATAACAGCAAAATTAACTTCCAAGCTGAAAACTTCAACTGCAAAGCCAGAAAACTTTAGCTTCAAATTTCTTCAGTATTCAACTGTCCATTCATCAGCATTCGTAACACGTTATGCCTGATCACAAAACGCCGTATGTACCCACTTTCTAACTAATAGTTTTACGTGCTACGCTATTAGGGCTTGTGGTAACAAAAGCTAAAAGGCAGCATTGGACCGAATGTGCAAGATGGAAGACATTCTGTAACAGTACTTTGATACAGGTCTGAGGTTTTGCTCAATCTCTTTGCTAAAACTATCCAAGCACTACTTGATGAATTGCATACCAATGTAGAACGCTGCGGCTTTTCCAATTAAAGAATTGCAGCTCTTGCAGACAGTATTTGAAGCTCCAACCACCATTGCTCCATGCTACTTATCCCAGTCCCATCATATTGGTGCTCCGTATCACCGCCTCAATGTTAATTATGAGAGTATTTACTGGTGGAACACTCAATTTTATTCCTTCCCCCCTTGCTGGCCTTTTTTTTTCCCGTAACTCGCTTCCTGTGCTCCTTGGTAATCTAATCACAAATGGGACTTGTAAGCTACGATTTGGTCCTTCTGTGTTTCTTTCCCTTGGAATGGCAACTCGTTTGCTGCTCTCAAAAAAACTATTCAAACATCACGAATTCTGAATCTCTATTTCTTTTAAAGTCCGCCAGCTTCAGATTTCACACCCTTGTACAATCTTGGCATGCCCGTTCTCAATGAGCTAGGATACCACATCTGGAATGGTGTGAAAGTGGCTAAGCACATGATACAAATTCTCCGTGAACATAGCACCCAGCACAATGAAGCTGCTCCTGTCTTTTGATATTGATTCTGGTGGCAGGGCATGATGCCTACTAATAAATACATCTCATCTTTGAGGAGGTACACATTCTGTTTTGGCAAAGAACTATCTCCCGTTCATAATGGCTCTCTTCTTACCCTGATCTTCCAACATATTTTTCAGTCTCATTTGGATCCAAGGTAAGATGTGTCTGAAGCTCTAAATCTTTGATCAAATAACAAGAATGGAGGTTGGGGGTGTTGGAGATCAAGATCCATTGCCTACAATGAAATTCAGAATAATCAGCAAGCAAAATATTAGTTTCAATCCGTAGAACTTGCACTGGATGCCATTTTTTGAAGTCTAATTTCAATTGTCTGCCTAAAGTGAGCATTGTTTTTCTGGGACGCATAGTGAAGGAAAATTCCACGACAATAAGTAATATACCTGAAGAAATGGAGGTTGGCGAGGTGAGTCACGCTGGTCTAAATAAAAGGTTGACTGTTGGTACAAATTAGGATTATCTCGATGGATCATGACTGGGTTCTGTGGCTGGAACATGCACTGAACCTCCTGATTAGCCTCAAAATTATACAAGCCCTGAATATATCACACAGAAGGATTAGTCAATTTAAAGTTAAACCTAAGAAATAAAAGAAAATAGATCAGGCAAGTCTACGTATCACAGCTCACCTGCAGAAGAGGATTTGGAGTCGAGGCTTCTGTTGAATCACATGCTTGCTGAGGACTTGAAACAGAGGTGACTGTATATGATGCAGGTGGTAGTACAATTGGAAACCTTTTTTTCTTAAAGCTTTTTTCTTTCATATTTTTCATTTGATGACCATCAGGTACAACACTTTCCTTTTCATTTACTCCTATTGTGTTCGCGTCGTGATCTTCCTCTGTTCTCTCGTCCAAGAAGAGTTCTGCATTCTCACTTTCAGAGTCATTCGCAGGAGAGCCATTTGTAGTGATAGCATGAGCCTCCCTGTCTTTTAATGTCAAAATCTTCTCCACCCCTTCAATCACTTCATCAAATTGTCTTGAAGCAAACTGAAAAGCTTCCTCTGATCCAGTGGCTCTGGCAGATATTTGAAGTATTTTATGGCACAAAACTTTGTAACGGCTAGCTGCAAGCAACCTGGGATTTTCTTGCTCGGAGATCTCACCACTGTTTCTCACAAGACCAATCCTTGCATCTTTTGTCCATCTTTTCAAGATATATTGGGAAGGTATCACCTTTATATTCCTGGTATCAAGCACTTTCAAAGCATGGCTACACAGAAATCCAACATTTTCAAATTTCATACAACTGCAGATGACTCTTTCATCTGAGGGATTGAATGTGACAGTGTATTCTCCACTTCGCCCAAACATACTAACTTTGTATTCAAGAAGTCCATTCTCAAGGCAGTGACCAACAACAAAATTTAAACATTTCTCATATTCTCTCTGAAATATCTCAAATGCATTTGGCGTATAAATATCACTTACATGCTTCAACAGAACCACATTACCCATTAGCCTTGGCATGCATCTACTCATCTCATCATTAGCTTGTATTTCTTTGAAGCGTTGTTCATCCACCATGCACTCAAACAGCTTGAAGAAACGAAGTACATCTTGGTCAGAGTTTAAATTATTTCTCAAAATTTTACATAAATCCTCAGCCACATGAGAGCCTTTGGCGTCAATAAAAAATGTGTTCCTACCATATATGAGAGCCCATTTCTCCCTTTCTCTAAACATCCATCTTAGCCACTCATTTTGCTGAAGACTGTATTTGTCCAGCAAAGCTTCCCAGGCACTAATGAAATCCTCCTCATCATTGTGATCAAAGATACAACTTCTAAAATCACGAGCAAAAGAATGAGTATCCTTCAGTGCATTGCTAAGGTGCTTAAGAGAATTCCAATACATCTGCAAAACACATATATGATGACTCGTTTCTGGCAAGACAGCATTAATTGCTTCAACAATTGCTGCATCTTGATCTGTGAGAATAACTTTTGGCTTCCTTCCAGACATGGCCTCTATGAAAGCATTAAATAGCCACTTGAGCGATTCAATGGTGTCATCATATAATAGTGCAGCAGCAAAAATTATAGGTTGATTGTGATGATTCACACCTATGAACTGTACAAACGGCAGGAAATCTTTCTTCGTTCGGTAAGTTGTGTTGAAACAAACAATGTCACCGAAATAGTTATAATCCACTATCATTTTATCATCAGACCAAAAGACATTGCTAATTTTGTCATCTATGTCAACCTGAATCGCATGAAAGAACGACGGATTTTCAAAGTGCTGCCTCTGAAAATAATGCAACAAACGTCCTGCCTCTCCCCTTTTCATATCCCTCATCCTTTCAGAGTGTAGGTAATTGTCAAATTCCATGGCAAGACTATCAAGAGACTCGCATCCTTCAAATCGTCTGTTCATTAATTCAGGCGCAGAATTTGATTCTCTCCCTATATTATTTGGAAAATCAGCTTCCACAGCTTCAGCTACACATAATTCCTTCTGCAACGGTAATGTTTGAGGATTATATGGGTTTATGTTGTCATGATTGTGTTCTGCTTCAAAATGTGTCACCCGGTATTTACCATCAGGTTGACGAGTGATAATCATATGTGCTAAGCAACCAGTTCTCGTTTCCTTTCGGTGTTTCTTCACATTAACATCTCGTTTGTCTTTTCGCCGATAACCTTCCTTCGAGCAAGTAAACTTCCTAGATACCACAAGACCGTGTACCTTACTTCTATTTACCCAATCTTTCCGAACACTGAAACCCACCAATTTAGCATACTTATTATAAAAATTATAAGCATGTTCATCTGATTCAAACACTGTTCCAATTTTTAGTACCGCATCTGCATCAGATCCAAATTTGGAGGTCAGATTGCATTCATTTACACTAACCTGGCCTGCATTTGGACTGGAACAGTCTTGATCCACATTTAAATCTAACCGCTCTGAAGTTGAGATTCCAACATCCATGTGCTCATCATGAGGGCTGCCAAGGCCATCCTCATCTCTGCTCATTTATCTTGACTCAAGGATTAAAGGCGTCAATAGAATATCACAGCCGAGAAGAAAACAAAACAGGAAGAAATAAGAAAAATCCCAGTGATATGAAACTTAAAGCAACAATGAGATTATCAAAAGACATAAGTAGAAAAACGGTAAACAAAATCACAAAAAACGAGAAATCTAATGCAGATGGAGAAGGACATCCGGCTGTTATATCTTGTTTCCCATTTCCAAGCTTCAATAGAAGAAACATACAGAATACGATGAAGGAATGAACTAAACAGTTTTGAAAAAAAAAAATTAATTGCGTATCAAAATTATAAGTTTGCACCAAGCCTTTATCGAAATAATGCAAGTCCTTTCACCTATTTTTTTAGTTTCCTTTTATAGTTCTAGCAATTAAGGCTTGGTTGAATTGAGTAGCACAGAAAGTAGCTTACGGAGCAATACAGTGGTAAAAATGAAGCAGTAGCTTTGTTGAAAAATACATGGAAAAAAGCAAACACGGACAAAATTTCTGGAAATAACTTGTTGAATGGACATTAAGGGTGATGATGCTCAAATTAGATATTGTCTTTACAGTGAGGATGTAGCATTTGGTTCAAACCAAGCATGCATTTGGTATAGCTATCCACTTGATTTCAAAATCTAAACTCACAGAATCATAATAGAAGATTCTTATAAGTTGAACACAGAACAGTGTGTACCTTGACGTTAGGGTTGCAGATCAAATCAACGGCCAATAGATTGCCTGATGAAGATAGAACGGAAGGAGGAAGAGGAGGACGAGTGTGTCAGCTAAACTGGCTTCGGAAGTAATGGATTGGCAAATTTCAATTTCGGGAATCCCGATGACTGGGGGGAAACTAATTCCAGATTTCTGTCCCAACTAGCAAATCTGTAACTGAGTAAAATATA
>CANXYI011514132.1:0-10970 GCA_948208565.1 Hura crepitans
CATTTGTATTGTATCTGTTAAGGTTCCTTTACAAAATACAATTAAAAGAACTTCTCACTAATGTCTATTAAACACACATCTTTATGTCATACTATGTCTTAAGTTTGTGTGTTTCAACACATGCCCTATCCTTTCATGTCTAATTGTTATTAACTTATAAGAGTATGCATCTATCTTATATATATCCGAGATGTCATACACAATGAGTATGTATTACAACTCATGAATCACTAGTATGATATAGGGTTTGAGTATATTTGTTATCAATACTTTGTTTATGCAAAACTGTCTAAATATACGTGTGGTACAATTTATAATACTAAATACCTAGGTCACTTGAATTCATAAAATGTGCTTGCTATTGAAACATGTTTTAGTGAAGTACTGGAACTTAATTATTTAATAATATTAACTTGCTTTACACTCGATGATAGTTATCTAATTGTGCCTAATACTTACTGGAGTTAGTTTTAAAATTATTTTTTAGGTCTGGTTGCACTCTCAATATGTTCATTTAGAGATGCTAAGTTGTGAGGAGTTTGGTTCATATAGTGCATTATCACTCCTATGGTTGGTAGTACCTATAGCTCTTGACATTGAGGGGTCCTCTCTAGCAAAATATTTCTTCATTCATGAAACTAGAGTCATTCCCACATATCTCTAGGTTCTCAATTACATTTTACACTTTACTCCTCTATTCCTCTATCCTAGTTCTATTTATTCTCTAACAACCTTTAATGAGCTTTTAAGCTAACCACAATATCTAACATGCTATCCATATCCCTATGTGAGCTTTAGTTATTTATGCAACTAGCTTATTATTTGTCTGTAATCTAGGCATGACATACTACTTGTGCATAGAAACCCATTTAGTGTTACACTGGGGGTCTTGTAAGATATCAAGTTGATAAATACCATTGTCCTTGTAGACCACATTCCATTAAACTTACACAAAAACTATTTAGCTTAAGAAATAAATGTAGTGTGAGAGATTTGAAGAGAAGGGAGCACATATTCTGGATTGCCTCAATTACTTACACCTCGATTCATACTTCCTTTCTCTTCTATCCTAAATTAGATTTGTTTGATCCCTATTTCTATTCCTATTATTAAAGGTGCCACTAACCTTTATTTTCTCTTCTTTTGCTTGCTGTAGTTCTTTAATTTTTATAGTAGCAACCTATCTGACATTTTCTATCCTTCTATCATTGATATTAAATCAATCACAACCCTTCTCTTCACTTATGTCCACTACTAGCATTATCACCCTAGCTTAGAATTACACTACATTAACCTATGAACTCTCTTCAATAGGCAAAATGGTAGTAAAGATAGTAGCCAAGTTTGCTACTATACAATAATGAATTCCCTACAGTTTTGGAAGCACACTCGTTACTTATATCTCCCCTTAGCACTTACATTCCTTCCTCATTATTACCAACTCTCCTTTTTACTTATCTTTCATTTGTCTGACCTAATTTTTGTTGAGAATAATGATAGCAGCAGCTGTAACACTATAGCCACTTGTACCAATTACTGCATAATTTTTGCAGTTCCTAAATTGGTACCTCCCTCTATTAAGTCTCTTTTTTTTCTTTTAGCCCTAGTTCCCATTGAAATTTAACACTACAGATTCCTTAATTGCCATCCCATAGTCTACAAAAATTATGTGGAACATATTGCATTGTTACTTTAATAAAACACTTAATTTCAACCATTTGTATGGCTTTTATTCACAATAGCAACTCCTCTATTTAGCGTGATTGCAATTGCAGTGGCTAAAGCTATATTTTGCTATTACTACTACAATGTTAGAAAAATTTCCTATCACTTTACTAGCCATTTTCATCCTAACTTTCATTGTAGAATTTATTTCCCCAGTAGTAACATCAATTTCCTAACTCACTTTTTGTATATTAGCCCTTCAATTCCTTTCTTCTCTTCAAATTCAACCCAAAATCCTTGCTTGTCCAAAATAGCAACAATAGATTACTACAATTCATTGCTGCTAATATCAACCCCAAATTCAATTCCTAACTACTGCAAAATTTCTTTTTGCATCATCTCTTAGTTTGTTGTTTATACATGATGATTACAATAGTGGTACCATGGAACATTTGCTGCAATGCTGGTGCATGCAGTAGCTAACTGTTTGCTCCATTTCCTCTTGGATTTTTTGCAATCCTTCCATTTCTTACTTGTTATGAATTTTTTCCCCCTTTTAGTCTCTGTCATTCCTATCTCTCTTTCCTCTTTTTTTTTCTATTCTTCTTTTACTGCTTGTGTCTTTAATGGATTTCTTTTTCCCTTTCTAATAAATTCTTATTGCCACTGCAATCTTTAGAGATTTCCTAACTTATCATGTCAATTTTTATTTCCCCTCATGAATTATTTGCATCCCACATTTATTATTACCATTACTCTTTTTATTATTATTTTATTGTCATAATTTTCATATTTACATAATTTATCCCTCATAAGTTCATTATCATTGCCAAGTTCTAATTAAATTCCATATGAAACTCCTCAATTACCTTGACATATCCTGATATTATTCCTCCAACTATGCTAATAACATCCATTTAAATTAAGTTAGTTGCCTTTTATTTAATCTCTCTTCAAAATAGAACTCACTAATTAATTTTCCAAGCTTAGTGTGGTACGGATGTGATAGTAACTAAATTCAAATTGAGGCCAAATATTCTATAACAAGTTCAAAAGGCATAAAAACAAGATAAAAGTGTGAAAAAGGTAATGAAAGATATATAAGAGGGACATGAAATAAAATATACACTGAAAGAAGATGGTATTTTGTACTTTAAGGATAGATTATAGGTGCTTGATGTACTAGAGCTAAAAAAGTGTATCTTAATAGAGGCACATGGAGCAAGTGTTTATTCAAGAAGCATTAAGATTTATCAAAATTTAAAGTCCTTATATTAGTGGCCTAGTAAGAAGAAAGACATAGATGTTTGGTATGTCAACAAGTTAAAGCTGAACACTAAGTTCCTTTGGGACTTTTGCAACCAATTAGCATACCCAAATGGAAATGGGAAAGAATTACCATGGACTTCGTAATAGGTCTTCCCTTTACTTAGAAGAAGAATGATGCTCTCTAGGTAATTATAGATCGACTTACCAATTTAGCTCATTTTCATCCCATAAGATAAGACTAGCCATTGAATAAGTTGGCATGATTATACATTAATGAGATAGTTCATTTGCATAGAGTGCCCACATCTATTATTTTGAATAGAGACCTCAGATTTATCTCAAAATTTTGGGATAGTCTACATAGATCTTTAGGCACCAAATTGAATTTTAGTACAACTTTCCACCCTTAAACTAATGGACATTAGAAAGAGTTAACTAGGTGAGGTTTAAAACTTGTGAATATTTTGAGATAAAATGGAAACTAACATGTGTTAAATTGGAATATATAATAGATTCTTGAAGACATGCTAAGAAGTTACATTATATACTTTGAAGGAAGAAATGGGATAATCACCTTCCATTGATAGAGTTTGCCTATAAAAATATTTACTAGTCTAGTATTCAGATGGCACCTTATGAAGCTCTTTATAGAAGGAAAAGTAAAACCCAATTATGTTAGACTAAATCAAGGGAAAGAAAGATAATTGGACCTTATATGGTGAAAGAAACTTAAGTGAACGTGAGACTAATAGTAAAAAGGTTAAAAGCAATAAGTGACAGACAAAAATCCTATATAGCTTTAAAAAGGAGGGATATAGAGTATCAAGTTGGAAACAAAGTCTTTCTAAAGTATCACCTTTGAGGAAGATTTTAAGGTTCTGAAAGAAAGGAAAGTTAAGTCTTAGGTTTATAGGACCTTATGAGATTGTGGAATGTATAGGTCTTGTAGCCTATCAACTAGTTCTACCTCTAGAATTGTCTAAAATTCATAACATTTTCCATGTGTCCATGCTTCAAAAATATTGAATTAATACTTCTCATGTGATTAAGTTGGAAGAAATTAAAGTATAACTAGATCTGAGTTATGATGAGGAAAAAATGAGAATTCTTGATTCAAAAGTGAAAGATTAAGAAGGAAGAAAATATCTTTGGATAAAGCACTATAGAGAAATCATAGGATTGAAGAAGCTACCTCGGAAAGTGAAGAAAGTATGAGGAAATAATATACCTAATTATTTACACCAATTAATTTTGAGGACAAAATTCTTTTAAAAGGGGAAGAATTGTAACATCTAAACTTCTATAAAATTCATGAGTATTAAAAATTTCCAAAGTTAAAAATATTAAATATTACAATATTTAATATTTTAGGAAATTAATACTTATTATGAATTGCTTAATAGAATTTAATTGATCAAAAAATAAAGATTGAAAGAGTAAAAAAGCTTAAAAAAAGGTATAATTTTAAAAGGGAAAAGTTTTGGACCAAGGGAGCATTTTTCCATTGAGTCTCTAAAAAGATTGAGTTTTGAAGTAAGAAGAGAATGAAAATAAAAACTCTCATACCTCTTTTCTTAAGAAACTTGATGCTAGCTCTTTCCCTTCATCTTTTGGTTCTTTATCTTTCTTCCACAAGAATTGATTAAAGGCACTTTAAAGCATTGAATTAACACAAGGAAGTTTGTCTATTAAAGATTTTATCAAGAATTGAAGAGAAATCAAAGAAATATTCTTTTTCTTCATTTTATTTATAGTGAGTTTCTCTCTCTAAAATATATTCTTTATCATTTTACCTCTATGCATGGGACAAATTGGGATTTTTATTGATAATTTTCATCTAATAACATTAGTATGCTTTGTGTATGGTTGCAAGAAGGGATTGAAAGGAGTATTACTTCCCCAAGGTTCGATCAAAGCCTTCTACAGAGAGAAGAGGTAAAATTTTTGATTTTTAGCTATTTTAAGTGGATTTTTTGAGTTAATCAAGCTTAGTGATAGAGGTAGGAACTTTTACCTTTGATTCTCTATACATTTGAGATATGTAATGGATAATTAGGATGCTAGAAACCTTGCATTTTGAAATTTTAGGAAGTAGATGCTTGAATAAATTTTATAAGCATTTAAAAGAGTTTACATGACTTGAGTTTGATGGAAGTTTATTTATGTTATTTATAGTATGATTTACATATTAATGGTGGAAAGTAGGTTGTGCTTTGCTAAATTTAGACTTTCATGTTGAAGAACCTAATTCCTCCCTTTTGGCCGAATGGTGTATGGGTGAGTTGTGTTTTATATATTTTCCTTTCATGAATGACTTACTTGAATGACTATTCAGTATATGTTATACATGTAAATGATATGGATAAAACAAAAAGTATGAATCATGTAGGATTTCATAATAGACCAAATAGAAAAGATGGCTTAATTGATTAAAAATTAGTTAATAAATGAAATTATGCTTTTATGTTGAAATGCCTATATAGGCCAAATGGTATATTATTATATATTAGCATAAATTGTGACCAAAATGAGCATTGAATTTGAAAATCTATTTAAGGCATGTAAATTATATAGAATTCTAGCAAAATGGGTAAAAGAAGAATGAAATGAATTGAAATGAGTTATTTAGCCAAAAATGTGTTAATGGCATGTTAATTTGAATACTTTAGATGAGTATGATATGTTATGCATGTAATAGGCTAGAATATGCCTTAAATGCTAAAAAATGAGTTTTGAGATGGCTATCAAGCTATGTGCTTATATAATGATATTTGAAATGTGATAGTCATGAGATTGAGAATGTTTGGGAGTTATATCTATTGCTTTAATTGAACTATGAAAGTAATGAGTATGACATGATATTAAAATGCTATATACTTCTAAACAAAGATTTGTGGTATGATGATTTATGAGAGGAAATGTTATATGTATGCATCATGGTGAAAGAGTTAAGTATTCACTACTCCTCTTAATAAGTACCTTTATGTATGAAGTATTCTAAATATATACATTTTAATAAGTTATGTAATTATGCCATGGTAAAATGCTTTAAAATGCTTAATTTGATGTATTTATGAGAAGTAAGTCCCTTTCATAGATTGGATGTTAGTATGCATCATGAAATGTTCAAAATATTAATGTTTACTAATGTATGCTGAGGAAGTTGAATGCCCGTTTCTACCTAGGAAGCTAATGTTCTAAGATAGTTTGGCATGCCAAATAGAGGATCCTCTAGATCTACCATTGTTTTGTAGCCTCAGCTACCATCGTATAGTTAGAGCACCTTTGGGTGGGTGTTGGCACCACTCTCGTACCCATTAGTTTGCATCATTTTTTGCTTTCAAGTACTATCATTTGTGCTAATGAGAGTACCATTGGGATATAATTGGCTTGATATCCTTCCTATCAATCCTTTATCCTAACATGAATGAATTCTAGGAAGAAATGGGTGCTATTAGAGATTTTAATAAAAATGTGAAGTATATGGATAATGTAAACTATATGGTTAATGTAAATCTCAATTTATATACATATGCATGATTATTGAAGTCATATTATTCTGAAGTTAATTCCTTGTTAAGTATATGAACATATGTATAAATATGTTCTGACCATGATGTTAATGATGATAACATATGAATTAAGACTTATGTGATATGTAAGCTTATAAATAAAAGTTATTAGTATGAGTCATCTAAGAATAGGACTCCTAGATTCTTATTCGAATGCTATATGTTAATGGTTGTATGATATTGAGAGTGGTATAAGTTGCTATATCTGTCTTTATTATTGGTTTTTCATGTATTCTTATTAAAGCTTTTGGCTTAGATAACCACTTTTAGTTATCTAGTTTAAAAGTACTTACTGAGTATTATATCCTCAGCATATTTACCTATATGCATAGGTTCTGTAGTCGACTCTTCTAAGAAAAGGGATAACCTATAGTGACCGCATTAGAAAGTCTTCTATTTATATGTAGTGGTGACCATATAGCATGGGACTCATCTTTAAGCCATGCATTTTGCCTTTTGGTTTTGTAATGCATATAATCATGAAGTTTGGTACTTGTAAATGGTATATGTAAATGATTAGTATGTATATGTTCACCCATTATATGGTATGCATGTGATAGAGCAAGTAGCTCATAGAGATGATTATATTTTAGAGATTTACATAAGTATAGTCATATGAGCTTATATTATGATTGCATAAGTATGGATGGATCTGTTTATAATAACATGAGTTGGGATGATAATGTTAGTTTATTGGTGTGAATGTATAATTTAGATTTCAAGGTGATATTTTATAGGTTTAAAATTTTTGGTTTTCATGCCAGATAGATCTTATGTTGCCATATTTTCAATAGATTTCAAAGGTTTTAGGTTTTGAGCATTTTTCATGATATGTTCTAAAATAATTTCACTCATACGATTATTCTTTGAGAAATAATATTTTATAGATGTTTAGATTCCACTTTTTATTAATCTTCTTCATAAAAAGTTTTTTCTAAATGTCTTATATTATTAACTCTATTCTTTATGTTCTATTATTGTAGAAGCCTAAAGTTTGGCCTATGATGATAACCAGAGATAGGCTTAAGCAATAAAGCAACAAACCTATAAACCAAGTTTGCACAGACTAACATA
Organism: Hura crepitans; assembly: GCA_948208565.1. Taxonomy (NCBI): domain Eukaryota; kingdom Viridiplantae; phylum Streptophyta; class Magnoliopsida; order Malpighiales; family Euphorbiaceae; genus Hura; species Hura crepitans. Next base: position 7,581 of record CANXYI011514132.1, read on the forward strand.
GCACAAGTCTGCCTAGACTTGATGTTATAAGGTCCGTAACTTAGCCAGCCTATACCAGTTGAACCCAAAGCCTAATATCTGCATGGACAAGCTAAAGCCCATATCCGTATGGACTAAATCTAACCTAGCCCAAAGCCTATGTACTGGTGGGAAACCCATGATTAGGTCTACATAGACTTAGTTGAATGAGTCTGCATGGACTTGCTAATGAAAATCTTTTAGAAGCACGATGTTCCTATCTAGGCACTGAATCTTAGTCCTAGAAGGATTCTACCAATTCTAGATCGCATATCTTGACTCTAGTACCTATAAATACCCTTTTTAGGGTATGAATTAGGGGAGCTTAGAAAAAGGCAATTCTAAGAGCCTGAACCCACTGTCTGTGAGTCCAGGAGAGGGCTCTAACTAGGAATTGCTCTACTAGTCCTATTAACCCACACCTAAATACTTTTCTTCTGAAATTCTACCTTTTTTGCATTATTGCTTGAAGTCCACTTACAAGGATAATTCTAAAGCCTTTTGTTATGCATTCATACTATTTTCATGGACTTCAAATCTCCAAGGATTGATTATAAGTGAGGTGATTCAATGTAATCCTCACTTTGGTCATAGGATTAGGTCATTATTTTAAGTTGTTTCATATTGTATAATTGACTATTTTTATGTTATAACTATTTTGTTATCTTTGTCCTAATCACATAGACCTATATATGAGCATAATGAAGTCCGCATGAATTAACTTTATTGATATGTGTATGATATATCATCTGCATAGACATAAATTTGATAATAGTATCTTATATCTTATATATCATATTTTCATATATTCTGTTTACTATGTAGGTATACTTGTATGATATTGCCATGTATAGTTATTCCATTCTTTTATGTGTATATTGTTGACTTACTGGAATTATTGTATGTCTATTCAAACTCCATCTCATAAGGAATGTAGTCCGTACAGATGATTATGTTTTATTCTTATTTATTCTATCTATGGAGTCTGCACATACCCCTTCTCATGAGGAATGTAGTCTGCATGGATGTACTTATGTTGAGCATGTCTATTCTGCTATGTAATTCATATAGACTCCCTTTTATGAGGAATTAGTCCACATGGATGTATTTATATTAAGCATGTTTATTCTGTTATGTAGTCCACATGGACTCTCTCTCATGAGGAACATAGTCTGTGCAGATATTTTCTTTGAGTTCTAATTTTTACATGTATTCATATTTCTTGTCCTCTTGTCAATCCTTATGAATCTTTATTTGGTATCATTAACCTTTTCCTTTGAGTTATATATAAGTGACCCTTCTCACTAGAGTAGAGGTCTGGACAAATATAATAACCCTTATAAGCAATAGTCCATATAGACACTCGCTAGAGCTACATAGGTTCTGCATGGACTTAACAATGTCCAGACGGGACCAATTAAGTTCTTTGTTTTATTTCTTTTGGTTTTATACCTATTATATCTTTTGGATTATTTTGGGTTGTAATAGGTAGTATAATAACTTGTTTTACACCTAAAATCCTAACTTTACATCAAAATGTTTTCTATCTAATTAATTGGTGTTTTTTAATAAAATTGCATTTGAGTTTTCTTTAATCAAAAGTCATATGAAAATTGTATTTTAATAAGGACTAATCTCCTAGTGACTACAATTGGGCAATTACCACTAATTTCTATAGAATTATGGGTAATTGTTAGGTCAAATAATAACTAATCAATGTCTCACTTTTTAGATGTACAATATACTTATTGTATGCTTTAAATATCACTAATTTACTTCTTATATATAAAAAAGTGACATAGCTATTTTAAATATAATGCATGCATGCTTGCTTGAGATAGGATTGATAAATTTTATAGTATACAAAGAAGGCATATTATTAGGGCATAAATAAGATCTAAATTTTGAACTTTTCTGACATAGAAGATCAAAAGTCCTGGTGTAAAGGCTAAGTGGCAAATCCACTAACCACTCTCGTCTCCGCTAAAATACATAATCTCAATGATTACATTTTAATGTGTATGCCCGTATACCTAGGCTATGTTATATGTGATATGACACTCATGTACTTGGTTATTAATGGCCTAGTACAAGTGTTATAAGGCCTCTAATGTACTTGTTTCTTGAACAAGCATCCACCTATTAACCTTAAACCTCATCATGCCTATAGTTGTGAGAACTACTGCTTGACCTAGTCAAGGCATATAACATGTGCTAGTGTATCCGTATTAATAATGTCGTATCTTATTAATACTATGACTAGGGATAATTTTGGTGTTTTACATTTGCATGCAATAGGAATCCCACATTATGATCTCTTAATGATTTCCTTTGCACTATGAGATATTACTAGGGACTTTATTACAAAGTTTAAGAAATTTATCAAACAAATGAATGAACATAAGCACTATGTAATGAAGAATGCCTTTTATATAAATGAATGTTTAATGTACTTAAAGTATCCCTATTACACAAATACTATAAGGCATATAACTAATAATGTCCCACTTGCACTAGAGCTAATCACTTATGTATTTAATAGCTGTATTGTTTATAAAGAGATCGAACTTGTTATGGCATAGTGTCTTAGTGAGAGGATTAACAATGTTCTGATTGATAGGGACTCTTTCAATTTTTACATCTTGTTTGCCAACTATCTCACAGATAAGATAATAGTGCTTGAGATCATGCTTGGATCATTGATAAGGCTATGGTACCTTTGCTTGTGCAATGGCTCAATTGTTGTTACAATATAGGGGTACTTGGTCAATAATAAAAGGAACCACTCTTAGTTTAGTGATGAACTTCTTGATCCATATTGCTTCCTTGGCCACATCGAAAGCTACAGTGTACTTTGCTTTGGTAGTCAAGTTTGTAGTTATATCTTGTTTAGAACTCTTCTAACTAATTGCACCTCTTATAAATAAGAGCACATAACATGATTGGGGCTTGCAATTGTCTTTATCCAATTAGAAGCAGGCATTAGTATTGTGACACCCCTTACCCAATTTGATCACTGAACCTAAATAAAGAGCGACATATAAAGTGTCTTCCAAACTTACTTATTTTAAAAACCCATTATAAATTAAAACCTCTTTTAAGTCATTTGGTTAAGTATTAAACCTTGAAAATCTCATTTAATAAAGATTTTGCTTTTACATTTTAAAAACATTTCAAGAATCCTCATGTCAAAAATTTGGCAGCATAATAGCTGTACTAGGATAATATCCCAAAATGATTAGTAACCCTGCATAAGAAAAAGCACTTTTTTGCTGAACAAATCTCAAATTTCTAACTTCTATGATCATTTGGTCATTTCAAATCATCCAACAACTGAAAACACATTTTATGCATTAGGAAGAGATATCATAT
>CANXYI011514252.1:0-13343 GCA_948208565.1 Hura crepitans
GACGAATGCATGATATATATGTCATTACATGTGTATATGTGCATGGCATGGGTACATGGGATATTATGATGTCCAATGGATGCATAAATGATGATTCAAATGTGTTTTGGATGTGGAAAGTCTATATCTATATGTGACATAGGTATGGCCGAATGCATGACATGTATGTCATGGCATATGCATGTGTGCATGGCATGGGTACATAGGATATCATGATGGTAATGAGATGTGTAATATGAAGGTGACATGGAATGTGAATATATATGCATGGTTATGGAAAAAATATGATAATCATTGATATGGTATGATATAAGTAAAATATGGTGTGGAATTATTATGTAAAGACTTAGTGAGAGGTAGGTATAGTATATAATCATAAGTACAAGTTTAAGCATTTTAATAAAAAATATATGTAACTTAACAATTTTGTTAGAAATGATGTTTAAGTATGGCACTAAAGCATAATGGTTGATGGTATGGAATAGCATGAATTATAGTGGCATAAGGCAAAGAGAAGAATGAAAAAATAACCAAATGAATATTAGAAGAAATGACAAATGAATAGTAACAATTATGTAAAAAGACCTGTAACTGTCTAGTAAAACAAAAGCAACCTATAACTGTCCCTTAAAAATAATCAGATGAAATTGGCTTATGTGTATCCTAATGATGTTGAAATAATCTAAATAAATGACTGGTAATAGAATAAAAATAATAAGTTGACTAAAATTATAAATAAAGTTAAGAATAAAGATTTAATTTCTAATGTATGGAAGTATAGAATTATGAGGGAGGATAAATACACCGCTAATATCTAACTTATGAATGGATAAGATAGAATGATTAAAGAAGTGAATATTTTGTGTAATTTATGTATAAAGGTTGAATTATAAATGACAAGGCAATATAAATATTTATATGACATAATCATTACAAAGGTGATCATGGTAATGTATTGAGGCATAAATTAAGCATGATGATTAATAAAGTACAACCAAGATCCTAAATAGAAAAAGGTGAAATACTGGATATAAAGGAGATAAATTTGTTAACCTAAAATAAAAGAAACATAAAATATGGAATAAGAAGATAACAAACTATGAGACAGATGATAGTAAAGCAATATATGTACACATATACATGATAAATGAAGAGAATGAAATATGGGACTTGGACATGGAAGACCTGTTAAACTGGAAACACATTAAGTAACTACTAAAGTATAAAACAATGAATTGACTATATAAAGATAATGTTCCCATTAAGGAAATCTAGATATTAAGAAAAATGAGAAATGATTGTAAGATGAAATGATACAAATATTGGCACATGTTAGTTAGATGCCCACTAGATGGGTTAACCGATCAACTAAAGATTATTAGTTAATAGAGATGTTATGCCTTTAGGGTTATTACTTGATTATTATGATATCTGGTGCAGCTGCTGAGGTCAAGACATTGACCATTACACTATTTGAGTAGAGCCACGATGGTTTTGAGATGGGACCACTACACTAAGCAGGTGTAGCCGTTAAGGTCAAGACATTAACCACTGTACTATATGGGTACAGCCTCGATGGTTTAATGATAGGACCATGACACTAGGTAGGTACAGCCATTAAGGTCTTGAGTTAGGCCACTGCACTATATGGGTGCATTCATGGTAGTTCTTAGATGAGGCCACTGCACTAGGTAGGTACAACCGTTGGGGTCAAAAATGTAGACCACTGCACTCTATATTTCCCACTATCCAATGATTTGGGAGTTATCTCTCGAGGATAGGCTACAAAATGTATTTTGAATAATCCTAAAATTAATGAAACAACAAAATAATATTATTGGTTGTTGTTACATGAAGGTTAATAGACTAAGGATAAATAATGGTGGTGCATAAAATAATGAGATTATTAATAACTAATGAAATCCCAAGTAATGATACACTCAAGTAAATTAAAGATTGAAATCAAAATAAATTACTATGATGTAACTAGAGGTATCTGAGTAAGTAAAAAGGGATAAGTAATAAAGGAATGGGACTTTATGAAACATAAACAAAGTCACATGGTAAATACTTAATTAGGCCAAATGTAAATATGACTATAGGCATCATACAAGTTGAAAGTTAAAATTCAAGAAAGATAGAAATTTACTAGATGAGCACGGGATGGATTAAAAATGTAATTAGTACTAATGATCAATGAATTACCTAACAAGGAGAAATTATTATGAAAATATAGTTAATTAAATATTAATCATAATAGCTAATTGAATCATTCAGTGAGAACAATTAAGTAACAAATAAACAGATGATGGAAGGATAAGAAGAGACTAAATTGAAAGAAATAATAGATGGATCAATTGTCAAAGTCGTACCTAATGTGGTTTATGGGTATGAATGCTTAATTGAGCTTACTACTGAAAATATCATTTAATGATATTAATGAGGACATCTATGTAAATCTATGAAAAGCAATCCATGTAGGATATAATAGAGAACTAGTGTAATTATGAACTATATGATAAGTGCATGCCCATGTGTGTATTACATGATATGATGATACAATACATGTTTCTCTAAATTCACCATTAAGTGTATACTTAGTGCATCAATTGTCTAATGAGTAGGTTGTAAGCTTAACCAGCAATGTAAAATGAGGAAGCAGTATAGCCAAAGGCTATCTAGGTAAGATCTTATTTTCAACATGATATGTAAATAATAGATAGAGGCACTCATGTATGTTATTGTGGGTTGTATGGGTAGAATTACATACATATAGTTAAAAATGCTAAAAGTAGTAGTATAAAAAGGCATTATCACTATAGAAGATAGCTCAAACCAAAATTTTATATAATGGTTTAGCAAATAAGTGTAATATGATGAATACATATGAAATAGCTCATTGGTTCATATGAATAAATTCTTAAAACTTAGTAAAAGTTAACTGAAAGCTGCCCAGGGAAATCCTAGGATGGGTGACTTCTAGGAAGTAATGTCCTTTGCCTGATTTCTTGTATAATTAGGTAGGGGATATTACAATAGAAGATTTGTGAAAGGATTTTCTATGATTGCAACACCTTTGACAAGATTAATCATGAAGAATATGAAATTTGAGTGGGATACTAGATATCAAGAAAGTTTTGACAAGTTGTAAAAGATGTTAATAGAAACTCCTATCCTAATTCAACTTGAACAGGGTAAGGACTTTTTTGTGTATAGTGATGCCTCATTTAATGGATTAGGTTATGCATTAATACAAGAAGGAAAAGTGGTGTCCTATGCTTCGAGATAGTTGAAACCATATGAGAGGAAATACACTACTCATGATTTAGAGTTAGCTACTATTGTGTTTGCTTTGTAAACTTTGATGCATTATCTATATAGTTAAAAGTGTTACATCTACAAAGACCACAAGAGTCTAAAATATCTCCTTACTTAGAGGGAGTTGAACTTAAGGCAAATAAGGTGGTTAGAATTGGTTAAAGATTATGATTGTTTGATAAAGTACCACCCAAGGAAAGCTAATGTGGTAGCAAATGCTTTGAGTTGGAAGTTTATGGTAACTTTGAAAACCATGAATGCTAGACTTTAGTATATAGGGGAAGATGCCATTCTAGGTAAACTTTAGATTAAATTGGATTTGCAATACCAAAATTTAAATAGGAGAAGGTTACAATGGATTTTACAATGGAATTACCTATGACTAGGATGAAGTGTGATGTTGTCTAGGTGATTATTGACATATTAACTAAAACAATAAACTTTATTCCTATCAGAATGGATTACTCACTAGAAAGATTAGCTAAATTATACATTAATGAGATTGTCAAACTTCCTGGTGTACCTGTGGCTATTATTTTAGATAGGGATCCTTGCTTCACTTCTAAGTTTTGGAAGAAACTACATCAGGCATTAGGCACCAAGCTAACTTATAGTATAACTTTTCACCCATAGATAAATGGACAATCAAAAAGGGTCATATAGGTACTTGAGGATATATTGCATATCTATGCCATTGAATTTAAAGGTAGCTGGGACTAGTACCTATCCTTAACTGAATTTGCATATAATAATAATTATTAAGCCAATTTGGGCATGGCACCTTATGAGGCACTCTATGGCAAAAGATGTAGAAAACTTTTGTGTTAGAGTGAAGTTAGGGAGAACAATATCTTAATAGTTGATTTGATCAGAGATGTAAAAGAAAAGTTAGGGTTATTAAGGAAATATTGGAAGCTATAACTAATAGACAAAAATATTATGCTAACTTGAGCTTGAGGGATATTAACTATACAATGGGTGACAGAGTGTTTTTAAAAGTATCACCATGGAAGAAAGAGCTTAGATTTAGGGAAAAAAGGGGGAGTTAAGTCCCAGATTTATTAGACAATATGAGATTACCAAGAGAGCGGGACCACTAGCATATAGGCTTTCCTTGCCACATGAGTTACAACAAATACATAATGTGTTTCATGCTTCAATTCTCAAAAGGTACAAATTAGATCCTTCCCATGTAGTTCCAGTGAGAGATAATAAAGTACATCTAGACTTGAGTTACAATAAAGAACCAATATAGATTCTAGCTTGAGAAGTGAAACAATTAAGAAATAAAACTATTCCTCTAGTTAAAGTTCTCTAGAAGCATCATAATGCAAAAGAAGCCACATAAGAACCCTAGGAGTAGATGAAGAGTCAATATCCACATCTGTTTACTCTAATAAATTTAAAGAATGAAATTTCATATGAGGGGAAGAATTGTAATGCCTACAAGTCAAGGATCCATGAAATAGTACTTTTAAGGCTCAAAAAGTGTGCCTAGAGTGTCAGTCACCTTTATGAGGCCCAAAGCAAGGCATACTAGTCATAAAACTTTGAGGGGCTTTAAAACTAATGACAATGACATAATTTTAAGATTTAGTATAACTAAAAAATTATTTTAGGCAAAAATCTAATTAGTCATAGGCTCAGATGGATTTAATCTGAAAATGACCCAAGATGTGTCTAGATAGACCAAAAAATACCATATCTTAAAAGTTAAAAATTCCCCTAAGTCCATTGGTGAAGGATTTTTTAAAATATGAGGTCATTTGCAATTTTTTCTTAATTTTAGGTTTTGTATGTAAATCGAGGTAGTTAGTTAACTATCATGCTGGGGGAATTTGGCTGTGAAAATTTATGAGCCTATAAAAGGGACTTATTGAGGATTTTTAAAATAAATGTGACAATTTTTAGAGGTCCAAGTGAATTTTTAAAATTCCTTGAAGTTTCTATCGAAATCAATCATTTTCAAGTGACATGTGTCCCTACCTAAGCCACTTCAACCACTATACATACTCTCATTATACCACCTAAGTCTCTACTTGGCATGGACACCTCACCCTTCCACCTTTCTCCCTTTTCTTCTATTCCTCCCACCTGACACCATCTTCTTCTTTCCTCCCTAATTTTTATGGTTTCTTAAGTTCTTTTCTCTCTCTAATTATAACTAAAATTTCCATCGATAAATTGCAAATTAATCTTTAAAGGGTTTGAAGGCCATAAATGTCCATATAATCCAAAGAAATTCAAGGAATCCTTAAGTGCACATAAAAGGGTGCTTATAAACCAACTTTGTATGTGTAAGTTTTTAATCCCTTTTTATTTTATTTCTAGAGGATTTTACCATTCTAAGAGTGCCTATGTTCTTGAATTTCCATTTGGGAACTTATATAATATTCTATGAATTTTCTAAAAGGAGGAGGCGTGTATGGAAGAACAAGGAAAAGTGGGATTCAACAAGGAGAATAAAGGTGCTAAAGGGTGAGAAAGGCTCTATTTCAAGTTAAGGTAAGTGAATTTAATGTATTTGAGGCACATAATTTAGAAATTATGTGTAAAGTATGTAAGAATGGTGTGTGGAACTTGTGGTTAAGGTGGTTAGTGTAGGTAATATGATGTGTTATGCTTACATTGATGTTAATTTCATGTTATATGAAAGAACTGTGTGATGAATTGCTGGAAGAAATAAAGGAAAGGTTTTAGCCTTATTTTGGGCGAGTGGTTGGTATGTGTGTGTGTTAAGTGAATGGCTTGAATTAGGTGGAAAGGTGATGGTTTCTAGTGTGTTTGATATAGAAATGGATGAATTAAGCATGTGTATGATGAAAAATGGAAGAGTTAGTGTTATACCTTAGTTGGTCGAGAGGTTATTTTGAGATGTAGGCTAGGTGTATGGTAAGTTAACATGACACATTGAATGGGAATCAGTATGTTAGGGATGGCATTGTAGGTGTATGTATGAATTAGGTGGAAAAAATGCATGTGTGTGTGATTACTTGGTATGGTCGAGACATGTACAAGGCATGCCATGGCTTGGTTTGTATAAAATGTTCATGGTGTATGTATATGCATGCTTAAATGATGTCATTATATGTGTATGTGTTATTGAATGTGAAGAAAAGCATGTATATGGCCATTGGCTAAGAGGTATGTAAGGTAAATTTTACATGGTAAGTATGATATGGCATGGTATGTGTGTGTGTGAGAATGGCATGGCATAATTGGCATGTATTGTGTAATGTGAACTTAGCATAGGATATGTGAATATGTGTGCATAATGAGATTTGGAAATGGTTAAGTGTTGGTAAGACATTTAAGCTGAAAGTGTAGTTGAAAAGGGACTTAAAAATTGCTTAAAATGACATGGTAAAATTGACCTCAAAATGAGACTTTAAATGGCTTGTAATGGACCTAAATTATGAACATTTTGTGTGGGTCCTATAAAATGAATTTAAAGGTCTTTTAAGGTCATTTGGTATATAAAATTTGAGGTGGCTTTAGGCCTATAATCAAGAATGAAAATGGGTGCAATTGGCACTGGAAATGGGTGCAACTGTCCAGGTCAAAATTTGACTATCAAAATAAAATTATAACTATCCATTTTTCACTTTTAAATATTATAATATGATGATCAGTAAATAAGTTAACCAAAAATAAGGTCAGATGGCCCATTAGTTAGACATCTACTAGATGGATTAACTACTCAACTTAGAGATTAGCAACTACTACATAATTAGTTGGACATATTAAATTAAATTGAATTAATATACAACCTTGATTGGTGGCAAGTTACTACATAATTAATTTAATTGAAATCATTACAGTCGCATTATGGCAATTATTGGGAAAATGTGGCAAATCACTAAAATTGCATGAATTAATTGATATACCATCTACACACTGCATATTGATTGTCATATTGTTATTGCATGTGAACCTTTACATATAACATGTTTTGAATACTTCAAATTCACCACTGAGATTTATACTCAACATACCAATGTTTTGGTGCACATGTTGTAAAGATAAGCAATCCGGCCTCAAAGATCATGCAGTGTAGCATCAAAAACTTTAAAGGTTATATAGAGTCTTTTTCTTTTGTTTGTAAATTTAGCATGTAAACACTGTTGGTTATGGGTTTAGCATGGTTAGAGGTTAATTATGTCTATATATAAAAGGATAGGTGTGATGTATATAAATCGGTGGTTTATCAATATGGTTTGTCTTTTATAACTTTTTGATAACTTTAAGCCTAAGGCCTTGGGTGATTTTGACGTGTTATTAATATGTAATAATGTTGAATAGGGGACTAGAGGGGTCCAAAAAGGGGTAAAATGATACTGTTCTTATTTTGAAGTGTTTTTATAGGTGAAAAAAAATTTTGTCATGTCACTCGGGTAGCCATTATATAACCTAATTTTCTATAACATGTAGTATTTCTATAAAATAGATTTTCTACCATCTATAAACATATTTAAGTGTTAGACTGAGAACCTAAGCAATGCCTAATAAGGTTTTAAAACAACCAACAAGAGTTAAGGAGTGCGCACCTAGAGCAATTTCAGGATAATTTACCTAGTATGAAATACATCACTTATCCATTTACTTAAGGAGTTCGGTAGAGGGTGTCACAATGTGTATCATATTGTTTCTAATACAAAGGTATATTATTCACTCACTTATGTTTCATTTCTTATAATTATCACATAAATCTCCTCCTTTTTTATTACTCCTTTAGTCACCCTAACACATTCACTTAACATTTCCTAATTCCTTAACTCATAATTATTTACTATTCCATTTTTTTATCATTAATTCTATGTTGTATACATTAACCATTCATGTCTAAGTTATGAAGTTCCCACTTCCCTTATTCGACCAATCTAACAAACCTTCCTAAATTTTGATATCCGCTTCTTACAATTATTTAAAGACATGTTACACAATCAATTAAAGCAACCATACACATTTTACCAATTAATATCATCTAAATCCTTTTTATTTCCTTACATGAAAAATTTAGCCATTTAAGGTTTAGCACTAAGCCTCACATTTTTCTTCTATCCATCAAACCTTTTAGGCTCTAAATATTATGTACATCTCATCCCAAATTAATATTCATGCAAACCAATGCCATGACACACAAACGTATAAATTCCATACATATATACATACATATACTTAAATTACACAAATTCATAAAATAACATGCATAAATTATTAAATCCACTTAAACCTCAAAAATGGTCTTAATTCATGCTTTAAGCTTAGCCTTATCTCCTTTCCACATCTGCTCCTTCTTTGTCTAAAAATATACACATATCTCATAATAAAAAATTTTGCTAAAAATTCTACATATAACTAAATTAATATCTAAGCTTACAAATACACTAAATAACCTAACTCCCATATTAAAAAAATATTAGAAATTAAAAACAACCTATTTTTCTTACCTTAGTCACTATTCACCCCACTTGAATAACTCCCTTTCTAAGCCCCCTTAAGATAAATTCTCACTAGAATAAGGATGAATGGAGTATGGAGACAATTTTGGTATAATTAGATGTGAATTTTATGGTGTTTTAATGGTCGAGATGAAGAAATTCCTAGGGTTCCATTAAGGGGTAAGGTGTCGGGTTTTAATGGGTAAGGAAGGTTAAAGATGGATTTTTAAAAGTCATGTGGTCCTTCTTTAAGTAGGGGATGAAGAGTAAGATTAGTGCCAAGTGGCAAATGAAGGGCTAGGTTTAATTTTTAGCAAAATGCTATCTAAAAATTCATATCTCATGCTTTAATTCTCCCAAAAATTAGCTAATGGCTCTAAAAATCACAAAAATTACTGTTTTAATTATCCACCAAATATCAAAATTTTTCTTCAAAAAAATTATTTTTTTCGATTAAAGACATCATAAATTAGTTCTGTTTAATTACTTCACAATCTCAGAAAATTCCAAAATCAATGCCATTAGCTTAGTTAGAATTTTTGACCTTAGGTTAGACTACTTTTAGAAATTTTTTGGACTTTTAAAATAATTTATCATTCAGCTTCAACTGAGTTACTATTCATTAGACACTAGTATACAAACTTTACAATCAATTTTAACCTCTTAAATGAGTTCAATTATATCTCAAATTTCACCAATAAATATTTTTAATTAATTCTATGATCCTATAGACTCAGTTCACTTCGGGTTCTTCAAAGTATTATTCATTATTTAGGTGCCCTTATTTATAATATTAGAAAATTAAAGGTGTTATAGAGTTTAAGGAAGATTCAATGAGATTAAATATTATAATGGTATGAGATATCATTGAAAGATGAATGAAGAAGAAGAAATAAGCAAATAAGCTTAGGGCCCACTTGTAAATGAGAAGTCCAAAAAATTAGTGTTTTTTGGACTTGGGCCTTGTTAAGTCCAAATTTTAGTTGTTCTTGAATCTAATTTTTTATGGGCTTTTAAAAGGCCTTAAAATTAGAGTAATTTTTAATCCAAAATAAGGTCTGAGAGTGCCACATAGGATTAAAGAAAATAAGGCCAAAGCAAATTGCACATAAGCCTATTAAAAGGCTCATACACATAGGATAGATAGGTGCCAATTGATGAGTCCATTCTAGTGTGACTTAGGGCATATTTTAAGTGTTAAAATTTGACATAAAAAAGGTTTACTTAAAGTATAAATAACCTTTATTGCAGTAGCCACCAAAGAGATACATTCTGATATAGAATTTTCGTATTGAATAATTAAAAACACATACTTTTCTTTTTCATCTTTCATTCACTTGTAATTCCTACTAGCACCTAGAATTACAAGTTGGTCAATTAGGAAAACTTGTTGTGTTGATTACCTTAGAGGTGCTCTAAGAAGAGGATCACTGTGATTTGCAATAACCTAGTGAAAAGGGCTCATGAAAGGAATCTATTGTCATCCTATGTGGTAAATCACAAAACACTGCTACATTTTCTATTTGGGATAAATTTTAAATTATCCAGAGTCCATTATCATTGCTATTTTCTCTCAAGTTAAAAATTTTTCTACTTTGTATGTGTAATGCCCTAAAATCCCAATTTTGTGAACAATAATTTTTAGAATGTGAATAATGTCAACCAAGATATCGGGTCACACTAATGTTATAGAGTAAAAGTGTAATGCCCATGTGTTAAGGCTCTGTGAATAGTGCCATTGGGTCTGGGAATTGTGCTCGAGGTGCCGGATCACTTGCACATAAATCGAGGCAGTGGCACTAGTCCTGAAACTTTAAGGGCTTTAAAATGAAGAAAAAGGAAAAATTGAAAAATTTAGGAGAACCAATAATTCATTTTGGGTAATAAGCAATTGATCTGTGTAATAAAAATTTTTTGAGTTGGGATTGACTCGGGATCTGCCTAAATGGACCCGAAAATATTAGATCCTAAAGCTCAAAAATTCCATTGAGTCTATTGGTGAAAGAATTTTAAAATTTCAAGGTCGTTTGTAAATTCTTATAATTTTTTAGGTTGCCATGTAAATTGAGGCAGTTTAAAAACTATATTATCGATAGAATTTGGTTATGAAAACTTACAAGTAGGTAGAGGGGATTAAAATATAATTTTTAAAATAAACGGTGTAATTTTTTTGATGTTCGTGTGATTTTTAGTGAATTTCTAAATTTTTGCCAAAAAACCAAGCCATTTTAGGGTGGTTCGGGTGGTTCAGATGAAAGATGAATAATTGGTTCAAAAGGCAAGTAAAGTCAAAAAGGGGAAGGCCATAGAGTTTGAGTTGATAGAAGACAGGTGTCTGTACTATTAGAACAGGTTATGTGCACCTAGTACAGATGACTTGAGATTATAGATACTAAAGAAGGCCCATGAAGCTCCTTACTTAATACACCTTGGGAGCACAAAGATGTATTAAGATTTGAAGTATTATTATTGGTGGCTTGGTATGAAAAAAGATATAGTAGAATATGTTGCAAGGTGTATAACATGTCAACAAGTGAAAGTTGAACATTAGGTTCCTTTTAGATTGTTGCATCTTAAAGCAATACTAGAATGGAAATAAGAAAAGGTGACTATAGATTTTGTGATGGGTTTACTTATGACTAGAGGTAAATGGGATGTTGTATAAGTGATTATCAACTGATTGACAAAGATAACTCACTTTATCCTAGTCATAATAGATTATTCATTAAAAAAGCTAGCTAAACTGTATATGAATGAGATAGTTACGTGACATGGTGTGCTAGTGACAATTATTTCTGATAGAGATCCCTATTTCACTTCCATATGATGGAAGAAGCTGCAGGTGGCATTAGGCACTAGATTGGCTTATAGTACTAATAGTCATCCTTAGACTGATAGACAGTCATAAGGGGTGATACAGATACTTAAGGATATATTGTGGGCTTGTGCTATTAAGTTTAAAGGTAGTTGGGATCAGTACCTATCATTAGTAGAATTTGCTTATAATAACAATTATTAGTCTAGTCTAGCAATGATACCTTACGAAGTTTTATATAACAGATGATACATAACTTCTCTATGCTGGAGTAAAGTTGAGAAAAGTAAATTTCTAGTATTGATGTGATTAAAAATGTGAAGGAAAAAGTTAAAGTGGTTAAAGATAGACTGAAAGCTACTATTGACAAGCATTGAAGTATAGTTGATTTAAGCTATGAAAAGGAATTAGTCCAGATTTTTGTTTTTAAAGTGAGTAGTTGAGAAATAAATCCATAACACTGGCTAAGGTCCTAGGGAGACACCATAACACTAGAAAGGCTATATGAGGGCCTGAGAAATAGATCAGGGCATAGTATTCACATCTTTTTGCTTTAAGAAATATCAAGGATGAAATTTTCTTAAGAGGGGAAGAACTGTAATGCCCGTGCATTGAGGCTTTATGAATAGTGCCATTAGGTTCAGGAAGTGTGCTCAGGGTGCAGGGTTATTTGCATGTAAACTAAGGTAGCAACATTAGTCTTGAAACTTCTAAGGGTTTTAAAATGATCAAAAAGGAAAATTTTAAAAATTTAGCCGAACCAATAATTCATTTCAAGCAGTAAGCTATTGATTTATATAATAAAAATTTTTTGGGCTAGGATCGACCTCGGATGTGCCGGACGGACTTAAAAATATTGGACCCTAAAGCTTAAAAATTTCATTGAACCCATTAGTGAATGAATTTTTGTATTTTGAGGTCATTTGCAAATTCTCATAATTTTTTAGCTTGGCACGTAAATTGAGGCAGTTTAAAAATAATTATATTGATAGAATTTGGCCCCAAAAATTTACAAGTATGTAGAGGGGATTAAAATATGAATTTTAAAATAAACGGTGTAATTTTTTAAGGTCCAAAAAATTGAGCTATTTCGGGTGGTTGCAGGACCCACCTGTTCTAAGCCAGTTAGCTTAGGGGCCATGCTATGTGGCAAAGTGGCTTTACAAGACAAAAGAAGGAAAATCTCATCCCTTGCTATCTAAAAACCGATGCTAGCTTTATTGTTAAAAGCCATTTTCATCACATTTCTTCAACCAATTCTACCTCTTCTTGTTTCCTAAATTCACTTCTAGTTGTTAGGAATCTAGAGGAAGAGAAAGCATGGAGAAAGGAGCCTCTATCTATTAATTAAAATTCTTACAAATTTATTGGATAGAAGCAGTCTAGTAAGGTGCCATGGGTGAGTTTCTTGCATTTTTTTTTATTCTCCTTAGGGTTTCTTAGCTAAAAATGATGCCTTGTTATGTCTAACATCTAAGGTTATGTTTGTGGATTGTGGTTGAGAGGAATTGAAGAACAAGACGGGAGGAGGAACCACTGTAGAAGGCTAGATAGCTTATGGATTGAAGGTTTAACAAGGGTGTTGTTGCAATGTAAGTGAATTCAAGCCTTTTCATCATGTCATATGACTTATATAGAACTGGAACCACGCTTTAGTGATGTCACATTAGGGACTACGTGATGACATCTCTTAGTTATATGAATTTCTTAAGGATAAGTGGGCAATTAGGTATTGAATTGGGAGATTGCTTGATACAAACTTGACTTTC